>VYXC01001358.1:0-61127 GCA_013397175.1 Platysteira castanea
AAAACAAGCTTAAAATATAACTACAAACTCATGTGATTGGATAGTTACTAAGATAATGTGGAAATATTAGTAGTTATGATAGGCCATAGGTGAATGTAAAGGTATTGTGTGTGATGCTGATTGGTTGTTATGTATTAAGATGTTCAGCAAAGAAAAATATATCATGCTTTGTAACAAGAACAGATTCGACTTCAGACTTCAGACCTCAGGCTTCAGGCTTCAGGCTTCAGGCACGTCTTAGCTGTGGCTGGTAACTGTAGGCTTGCTCTTTGTACCCACAACCCACGATGAAATAGGCAACAATTTTGGAGAGCACCTGGAGTCCCTCATCTCTCGTCTCAGGCTCTTACAGGAATGAAAATAAAAGGTGTAAGATTGGGTATCTATCTTTTTGTTCGGATCTATCAAGCTCTCAAATAATAAAATTCATATTTAATTGGAAATAATATGGATAGATAGTTGATGATAGTAATTACATACTGTCATAAGTTTACAGTTGCACTCAAGTAGGATATGACATGCAACTGATATTTTATGAATATAATTTGCCACCTCTGTGAAAAATTTTAAGGTTTGATTCGTTGTCAAACACTGGTCTTTACATGGTGGCCTCTGTGTGATCATTACACAACTCTGATATTAGTAAACCAGTTTAAGTATCAGAATATCAATCTATAAATTCTGAATGCAGTAGGCATTCCTTTTTTCCTTTTTATCTTTTCTGGGTTTTATTTCTTACTTTTTCTTTTCCTTTTTTTTTCTTGTTGTCTTTTTTTTAAGTAATAATACTAGGTAGAAGGATTTCCTTTGAGGCTTTAAGCAAGCATCTATCTTACAATTCAAAGTCATCCCAGCTGTTGTTCTTGACACCTTGATATGTGTCCCTTAGGGGTCCATACTGGGACCAGTGGTATTTAATATCCATTAAATATTAATGATATAGACAGAAGGATTGAGCACACCCTCAGAAAATTTGCTGATGACACAAAGCTGAATGGTGCAGATGACACTCCTGAAAGATGGGATGTCATCCAGAGGGACCTAGACAAGCTTGAGAAGTGGACCTTTGGGAATTTCATGCGGTTTAGCAAGATCAAGTGCAAGGTGCTGCACCTCAATCAGGGCAACCCCCGGTATCAACACAGGCTGGGGGATGAACAGATCCAGAGCAGCCCTGCTGAGAAGGATTTGGGGATGCTGGTGGGTGAGAGGCTGGGCATGACCCAGCCATGTGCACTCACAGCCCAGGAAGCCAAACGTGTCCTGGGCTGCATCCAGAGCAGTGTGGGCAGCAGGGCCAGGGAGGGGATTCTGCCCCTCTGCTCTGCTCTGGTGAGAGCCCACCCAGAGAGCTGCATCCAGCTCTGCCACCAACATGAGTAGAGGAATGGAGCACCTCTCCTACAAGTAAAGGCTAAGAGAATGGGGATTGTTCAGCCTGGGAAAGAGAAGGACTGCAGACTTTCAGTACCTGAAATGAGCCAACAAGAAAGATGGAGAGAGACTTTTTACTAGGATGTGTAGTGACAGGACAAGAGGAAACAGTTNACATTAAAAAGATGTGTCGATGTGAAATGCAGTTTCTCTTTGTTTCTTTGCTGCTCAAGACTAGTAGTTCATGTTACAAAAGCAATAAATTAAGAAATATAAACCTGGAAATGCTCAGGAATGGTGGAGAAATATTAAGTTCAAAGTCTGTACTGCAGTCGAGGTGTAGAGATTTCCTTTTAAAACTTCTAAGAAGTAGTATATATCTATATACTTATGAGAAATAAACTCTGCATTTATTTGTGGGATATGGAAATATAAGTTTGAGAATCCAGTCAACTATCTACATTATTGCTCCTCACATGGAGGCTTTTTCATGCTTGAGCTTCTGTTTTAATTTGGGTTTAGGAAAAGGTACCAAATTAATTAAGCAGCAGCATAATACATCCCTTAAACACAGAGAGTAGGTTAAATAGTTCCATAGCAGTGATTCCTAGGACAAAAATTACTGCAAAAACTTTGAGCTAAAGGAACCTGATGAATACTATGGCAGAGTAATTTCTTTCCAATAGGGAAATACTTGTACTTCCTGTCTCATCTGTGACCATCGGAGAAGTAAAAATGGAAAATATAGATACTGAAATTTCTCGCAAGTTTTTCTTACAAGTTTTTTTTCTGGAATATAAGCAGCTATTCCAGTATATCCTGGTGTTAATTCAGGATTCCCACCCACTTCTTATAGTAGTTAGCAGGAAAAGGTGAGATTTGTATTTATAATTTGCTCAGATCCTTTAAAGAGCTTTTGAAGTTTTAGAACTCAAATATTAGAGACCATTCTCTGCAAAAAGATAAAATTTCAAAATCTGCCACCAGATTATTAATAGCAACAGACTAACTAGAGATATAACAATTAAATATCCTTTTATTAGGCCATATTAACTGTTAACATTGAGAAGCCACCAGGTGAAATAGTCTGTGACAAAATCTTTTGTATTTCTCTGAGCAATTTTTCCATATTTTAAAATTAATCTGAAGGAACATAAGAAGAGTCAGGTTTAACTTGTAAATGAACAGTCTCTCTTTCTTTGTAGTAAGGATATCATTAGGTCTTCTATAAAATTACCAGAACTTTTCTGCCCTTAGAATATGCTTAGGTAGCTTATTCTCCAGACTTCAGCTGATTTCAGTTATCACAATCAGTGTCATGCTTTCTTACTAGTTTTCACCAAATCAATTTTCACATTACATATTTAATTTACTTTGAAGCCTGACTGGGCTAATACAATGTTTGGTATTAATGGTTAAGGGCTCCATCTCCAATTGATCTTATGAATTAATGATTTCAATTCTTCTGCTCACGCTTTAATTCACGTAAAATGGTAAGAATGCTTTTTGAACCACAAATAAGTGTACTGCTGCTTGCCTTTTTGACTGAGTTGCATTCAGAGCTGGTGTACCACTACAGAGTATCCCTAGGAACAATGGTAAGATTTTTCCCCTCATTACTCAGAAAATATGTACATGTTCATTTCTGACAGGTTGCACCATATAAACCATACCGTTTCAAATCATCTGACAGGCAATCTAACAACTACCATAGCAGGACCATGTGCCAGTTCTCAGGAATACCAATATTTACAGTCGTCAGAAATCCCTCTTGGTGTGTAGAGAATGAGCAGCAGCATAAAAGCTTTCAATTGATGTCTGTCCGATGATTTTTCCACTCCATTTTTCTTCCAGAGACAGTGACCTAGTTATAATGAGTGAAGATAATAGACATTATGGCAGGCAAAGCTGACAACTTAACGACTTTGAGTTTTACTTTGGAAATAAAAGTAAATAAAATATTTTTATATTTTTGTCCCCCTTTTGAATATCTCAAGAAACAAGTCAGCTGTTCATGAAACAGCTTACAGAAACTGTCTGGTCCAGTGCTCCATCTCCTCCGCTGGGAGTTCCCATGGCAACGTCTTTAGCTGAAGTAAAAGGAATTACAGATAGATATTTAATTTCTTTTCCCCCTGGTTTCTTCCTTCCCCTCCTCTCTGTGCCTGTTCAGAAAAAGTGTTGCTCTCTAATCTTTGGGGCGCTGAGAATTGCCATTGAGCCACCCAGCTACTCTTGCTCTGTTTGTTGCATTTGAAAAGTCTGTCCTAGTTCCCCTCTGTCTCTTGGGTGTCTGATTTACGACATCAAACAAGAAAAAGAAGGCAAGAGAGACTTCCAAGACTGGAAGTTCTTGTAGGGGGAAGATGCTAGCCCAGAGCTATCTTCAGTTCCAGTACTTGAAAAACACAGCATGTTAATTTTTTTTTTTTAATTTCACTGAAATTTTGCAAGGAGTGTGGCTATAATCCTTAAAGACAAGACATCACACATGAACTGTAACATCTAGAACCATGACTGCGAAATATTTGCAGACGCTCAGATTTGTGTCAGTGAATTGTGCTCTAATGAGGTTGGTGGTTGCATTGGCCACATTTGGCAACTGATAAAGACTTATCACTACAGCAATCATCTGTGAGAAAATAATCTTGAGCTAGGTAGATTTTTTTTGAAAATTTTGCAAAAATATCATTAAACTGTCACTCAAGAATTAATTAACTTTTTTTTCAGCATGCAAGGCTACTGGAGAGAAAAGCACAGTGACAGGCATTTAACACCCAGCTCTTGTTCAGGCTGTAGTTCCAGTGAGAGCACAAATGCTGGGTGCTCTTGCTCAGAAGTGGAGCAGGTTGCTCATGGTGGCCCTGCTGCCAGCTGTGGTGAAATCAGCAAGCATCCTTCCTGACCACACTCGGCTTTGAAGAGAACACATATCCAGGAGGAACATGTGCACAGCCCAGACATCACGGAGAGGACCAAAGCTGTCTGTGTCCATGGTGTGAGAACAGAAAACTATCCTCTTTCCCTTGTTTTGGCTCAAGGTGAGTTTAGTCCTCCAGTGGACTTAAGATTTTTGCTCTGACAGAAATGGGTCTGCAGGAGCTATATTAAATAAACTAATTTGTTGGGTTTGGTTTTTTAAGAACTCTTCCTGAAACTTTGGTAAGGTCTGGGATTGCTTTTATCCCTAAAAAAGAACTTCTGCCATCATTTGTTACCTCAGTGGAGAGTATGCCTCTCCTCTTTACCACTCTAAATCCAGTGAAAGCTTGGCTTGGAAGCAAGCCTACAGCAAATACCAGACTCCAGAGCTTGATCTGAGTTCTAGAACTTTGTGAGCAGAATTTCTCTGCCACTGCTACAAGGAATGAGGAAATTCATTTTGTAAAATAAATGAAAGCCAATACTGATTTAAATTTGTTTCAGAAATTCTGAAACAAGCAGGAGTCTTTGAGATTTTTCTTGCACCAGAAGCATTCAATAAATCAAATATGTATATCCAGTGCACACCACAGCTTAGCTGTTTATGTTCTAATTACATAATTATGATCGCTAATCAACTTAAGTTCAGAATGTCCCTTTCTTCAAAGGTGTGAAAAAGAGCTCTATTACATAGCTCAAGTTTTGTTCTTGGTTAAAAAAAGAAGGAGCACCTGTCTCTCTGTCCAGATCCTGCTTTGAGCATCTTAAAAATCTTCCTTGTGTCTTTCCTTTCATTTAGTTGCTACCCAAAGTAATTGTGCCTTCAAAATCCTGTACAGTTGTTTTTGTATTACTGTGCTGGCTTTGTCTTTTAACCCAATTATCAAGTAAAAAATTGGTATAATCTCTCATGGCAGACAGAGAGATTATTGCTTTTTAATTATGAAGAAGCCTGTCACCTTACAAAGAGTTTCACAGGTGAAGGGTCTCCTCTGATCCTCCACTGACTCAACATTTTGTCTGTTCCCATTTCAGTTAAAGAGAGCTGTTGGAACGATACATCACATGGAGGTTTTCCCCTTCCCTTGACAAATGCTGTGTATCAAAGACCTGCTGTGGTAAGAAGATTAAAAAATAATAATATGATGATAAAACAGATGTTAGCAGAGCAATAAAGATCTCCTGTACTCTAGACCACCAATAATAATGATGTATGTCTGTATGATAGGAACATCTCACCATCCTATGTCAAACATTCTGCTTGTCTCATAGTGCATATAATCGAAATTTTGTTTCCCCCATATAATTCACTAGAAGTTCTTATATTATTCATGTATGAGCACTAACTGGAATAAATAAAATACTTTCACACAGTAATAAAACTAATGAATCATGCAGTAAGGTCTAGGTACAAGGGTCAAGGCATGCTAACAAGTTACTACACGTCAGCTGCTTCATGAGAAGTGTGCAAAAGTACAGTTAACAGCCTATAGAAATTTAACCTTTTTTTACAGATTCCCATAGGATATGTTAATTGAATTTTTTTCTATAAAAGCTATTTGATAGACATTTTTCTTAGAATACATCTTTTCAACTTCTTTTTTGAAGGAAACTCTAAAATTATTATAAAATTTCTTTGAGTATTTTTCCGAATTTCCTTAGATAACCTTTTAAAAAGAATTTATTTTCGTACTAGTGTTAGTAAACACAGCATTCCCAGAACTAGTATATTGCTCCTTCCTACATCTGGCCACTGCTCCTGCATGTAACATGCTGCGTTCTTACTTCCCTTGGTTTATTTTGGAGAGTATTGCCTTAAACATTTTCTGTTTTCAGTAAAGGCAGTCCCGTATTTTCACTGACATGGTTATCTCAGGTTTTGTTTGAGATCTCTCTGTACATAACCTGCAATGTATTCAGTGGCATCAAGTGTTGAGGTTTAACTTTCTATAGCATGTCAGAGGGAATTTAGATGGTGATTGAATCCAAATGCTTATGAACCAAGTTTATCCATCCCATTATTAAATAGAAACAGTCCTTTTAAACCTTAATTGCCTTTGCTTTAAATTATTTTTAAAACCCCCAAAACCCCCAAACCCCCCAATTTATTAACACATGGCACTTTATGTAACTTCAGAAAATGTGGACATAAAGTGAGTATAAAAGGAAGTCACTAACAGCTCAAGAAAAATATTTCATAATTACATTTTTGCTAGCTAGTGATGTTTTTATATTTATGTGAAACAAAAAATTTCATACCTTTTCTTTTATTATTTGTAAATTTTTTTTTCTTGAAAACAAGAGCTGAATGAGCATTAACATTTACTGCTAGCTTTGATTCCTGGAGAAAAGTATAGGTGAGGTATTTCTTTTCTTCCCTAAAATTTATGTCTAGGATATCTTCTACTTGTAGATTTACAGTGCTTCATGTTTTTTTCAGCTTTACTGGAACAACTAAATATTTTAAGCAGCTGCATCTTGTGCACTGCTACTTTTCCTCTTCCTCTTTGAAATTATTAAAGGTTTTATCTTTACTTTATCTTGTACCTCTGGGCTTGCTCAAAGGCCTGTAGTTACCAACTGACATATTCTGTGTCACAAATATATTTTTTTCATGCTGTAAATTGATTCTTCAGGCATGAAAAATCATGTGGCTGAAACAAACTAAACAGATTCTTGAGTACCTTTAAAACCAAAAATAAAAGCTTAATAATCTGTGTCTGGTTTGTGCCATACAAAATAGACCAGAAATTCATTTCACAGTGTGACTGTTAAAAAACTGATAATATAAAGAGATGATAATAAGGTCATGTTACTGTTAGTGCCCAATTCATTTATTCTACTCATGGCTTTTTGGCTAGCTTAATCTTCTTCCTGACACTGGGTTTGGATTTGGGTGAGTGAGGGGGTTGTTTCTTTAGCTGTCTTCCTGCCTTTGTTTTCCCCATACACCTAGAATACAACAAGTGCTTTTTTTTGGCCTCTAGTCAAAGGATGTAATCAGGCTGCTGATAAAACACGTGTCCTTTGTTATCTCACTATTTTTTATAACTTGTAAGTGAACACTGCTCTTCAGTGTCAGAGAAGCATATTTGCTCTTAGGGGCTTTATTCATAAGGGTGGTTTACATTATATACACAGCTTTCCCATGGATACCCACACAGTGTTGAACAGACTTTTTTCAAGGTCTCAAAAATTTTAAACTTCATTTATCTTTTTGTGTAGGTAATATTGCATCAATACTAACATTCTTTTTTTTTTTCTAGGCAAAAAATGTCAAGTTAGTATGCCTAAACTGTAAATTCTTGAAAGCCAGAGGTAATCTACATTATTTCTTGTATGATGTTTAATAGAGTATTGTCTTAGTGTCTTGTATGTGACTGAAGATGCCAATAGCTTTCATGTTAGAAATCAACTAATTGTAAATGCAGACTTAAAAGAGTATTGCAAAGTATTGCAAGCCTGCAGTCTTACATCAAGGGGTATAAAGATAAAAATGGAATCAAGGATTTTTAATTCTCATATTTATCTTTAATTATGCCTATTCTATTTCCTTTCTCATCATTTTATAGTAAAATAAAATAATTTTTAAAAAGCACTAAGGAGAATTCTTATGATCTCCAAGTCTCTTCTTATGAAGGGAATAGTGAAATGTCCTGAAGTGATATTATGAACTATAGTTAGGCATTTGCTTGTTAGCTCGAAATATGAAAATGATGGCTTTCAGAGAAAAAAGGAAAACTGCACATACACTATGTGACCCTTGTTTTCCTAACTGATAGGCAAAGTAAACTTCTAAATCTGGGGACTAAAATGCTATTACTTTCCCAAGGTCATCTCTATAAAAAGGAGTGTGCCTCTGTTACCACTCCACGTCTCAACACATTTCTAGTAGCATAGCAGTTTGGATCACAGGATTACTTGGAGAAAGATATCTTTAGAAGTTGATAAAAAAATCTATTGAACAGTTGTCTCTGGGACTGGCATGAGTCTACCATGTGCAGAGCCAAAAAGTAAGATCTGAGGAGAAAAAAAGTGCTGTGTTAAAAAAAAAAAAAAAAACATTTAAAAGTCAACATCAGTGAAGGTATATCTTGAGTATTCACAGCACATGAGTAAACAAAGGACTAACAGCTACTGGAAAGCTGAAGAGATAGTAGCAATATTCTCTCTGAGATCTATTAAATAGGATGGTTTTTATTAAAGAGAGATGGGAAAAAATAGTGTCGAAAATACAAACCCTTTTAACAGCATCATGAAAGAATATTCAAATTATAGTGCTAAAATTTTAAGGATTATATTTATTTGCCTGTTGCATGCAGGTGCAATTCTCTCAACACTAAAGATAATTAATTTGAGTTAACAGCAGAACAGGTCCCTGGAAGATTGTAGATTTTGGTAGTGAAATGGAAATTACTTAACTCTCATTCACAGGAGACACTGGGTTATATCAAATGATGTTGATTCATTGTCTCTAATACCGATCAGTAATTTTTTTAACAGCAAACTTACAAAAGAAAATAAATGAATTGCTTTCTTAATGTAGTAATATCTTTCATTAACAATAAAGAGCTGATATTACTGGAGGATTTGTGCAGTAACAGGAGCAATAATTTCTAACAAATGAAAGTAATCTAAAGTACTGCAGAATTTTAGCTGTATAATTTAAGTTAGGTAAATTATTAATGCTATTAAATTGTTAGGAAAAGCCCTGTGAGAATGAGTTACAGATTTCAAACATGGATTCATTCAGGCCTGAATGAAAGTGCTGAAATGAAGATCAATCCTGAACTGCAGAAAAATAAGTTGTGCAGCACTGCACAAGTGCTTAATTTAGGATATTTAGTAAAGTTTAATTTAAAAAGGGATTTGAAAACTTGTTGCTTTCTGATATACAAATACTGGAGATGGTATGGTGAGAAATTACCCAGGATGTGAAGGTCCCATTTCTAATTCTGTCACTAAGTGTTCTTAATAAACCTCTTGTCTGAATTCCTTTCTTTTTGTGACACTCATATACCACTTTTATAACAATGGAATGATATGAAAACCGTTCAAAACCAATAGTGCTCTCTGTTGCTGCAAACAGATGAGTCCCAGTAAAGATGCCCATCAGCTGCGTATGATCTGGATAGAATGAAATCTCATTTTGTGAAGAGGGTGGGGCCCCCACCTTCTCCACAAAAATTCCAATTGAACCATAAAAGGTGTCAGTATTTCTTAAAACTTCAGCTGTAACTTTTAATCACAGCTTTGATAAAAGTTTTTGTGCTGGGGCCTGTTTCCAGAACCAGAGGCCTGTATCGGATGTTACTTAGCGTAGTAAGCGTATGCATGTAAATATCCACAAATGCATGCACAGCCCCACACATGTTTACATGCACACACATGGGCCCTGCAGCAGTGGTGAAGTCCACTGAAATAAATACTACTGAATGTGTCAGTTGCCAAGTAGTCTTTAGCAAATCAGCCTTCCAGTTTGTCCTGACCACTTTTTTACTGGATCTTATTTTACTCTTTGCAGCAATTATTAATACTTTCTCACCTTTACTCATCGTTATTATCTTTTGCTGACTACTTATTTCAGCTTTAGAAAGGCAGTTTCCTAAGACATGTTGATTGATCTTTCTATCCTCAAAGAGATAATATTGGCCGTAATTGATATTTCTAAGGGATTCTCTTCTTCTGCATAAGAGGTTGTCTTCCACATGTGTATATGCACGAAATTAGCTTCTAATGGCCCAGAATTCAGCTTGGTACTCTCTTATTAAAGAAAGATGGTTGTGTGTCTCTTTTTCTAGACATCCACATATCTAATCAAAATATGTATGACACATGCATAGGGATCAAAAGGTCCCTGTATCATTGCAAAGCAACTCTTAACAGTAGTGTATAATTAAAAATTATCTTCCAGGGGTTTAAACACGTCTCAATTTTTTCCCTCAACCAGTTTGTATCCTACCAGTTAGCCAGTTTGTGTGTGTCTGCAGAAGCACTTCAAATTGCGTGGAGCCCAAAATATTTAAAACTGTGTAAACTGAATGAACAGTTCAAAGGAAATATTTTCATTCACTTTTTGATATAAATGCATATTGTCCAGAAGTGGTCCCCAACAAATGTATTCAATGTTAATTCAGATGTTGATATGGTTTCTACGTGTCATTTTAAGAAAGACTATGTTGATACAAACCAGGTTGGAGTTACAAAGACTTGACTAAATTCATTAGAGAACATAGGCAGGGAAAAAGTATCCACAGCTTCTTGGCCAACTACAGACAAAGCTAATTTCCTTAATGTATTCTTCTATATGTTTTGGCATGCAAAATTCAAAACATGTGGTTATAAGAGTTCTCTTCAGCTTGAAAAGCATCACTATGAAAATGAAGTTCTTTCCAGCTTTAATACCAGTCTTTAAAAAGTCTGAGCTACCTGATGGCTGCAAATCTTTCTAAAGATGCATGAAGTTGATGAAGTTTAGTGTAGATTTGGTTATTAACATGTTAATATTTCAGGTGCTTTTATAGTTTGTAAAATTTAGTCCCAAAGATTATGCAAAAAAATATATGCCAAAATTTTGGTGTTTATGTCTCCTGTATATTGCTCAGTTTGTTGGAAAACTATCAGTGAAGTGAAAAAAATTGCACACAACTTTGTCTATGTAACAGAAGAAATCTGGATGCTGATGAAAATTAAGATAAATAAAATAACAATTAGAAAAATGAGCTAATATTCCAGTTTGGAGGTAAGAGTTTTTCTAATCAGAAGGTGATGAGAGAAGCACAAATTTTCCAAAAAAAATAAAAACAGTTTCATGAAAAGCCAGCCACTCCAATCCTGTGAAATTCTACATAGTCCAGCTGGGTCTGGCATGGGTTATTCAGCTCCTGCTTTGTCTCTGAGAGGGAGCTGATAGTTTTGCAGATTAAAACCATAGCCTCCAGTCTACTGGGACCAATCAGCTAATTTATGTTTAAAGTGTTGCAAGAAATTGAATTAAATAACCAGTATGCTAGCAAGCACATTTAATACTGTCAAAGAGCTATTTTTAGCCCTCGAGGCATGTAATTACTAACTCTAGTCCATAAGGGAATTTCATCCTGAGAGATTTTCATTATATTTCAGAAGGATCCTCCCCTGATAGTGGTAGCTGATACATCCTAAACAGTGTTCAGCTTCTTTCCAATGGGATACTGAGGCTTGCAGAGAGTGGAAATTCACAGACTTGACATGGGACAACCCATTTCTACCAGAATACTGTTATGTTACTCTTGCAGCTGCTTGTTATTTCTGCTTTCCTAATAGTAAGAAAAATAAATAACTCAGAGAAAGCTCTACCATGAATAAGACTCAAGCAATAAAAAACTCCAGCCTGCTCTCCCAGTCATTTTACTGTTCACAGTATCAGTGTGTCTGCTTATTAATTAAATGGATTTTTGTTTGAGAATGGCTGCTTCCCCGTAAAGTTATGAAAATCTGCTAAAAGCATCACTATAGGCTCTTTTTTACGGACAACTATTGCTATTATTTATTTCTTCAGCATCGAGGTGAGGAAGGGAGAGATTTTTTACACTGTTATTGTGAAGTGCTATCCGTATTTTAAAAAGCTGGTCTCGTTTAAACATAAATAATTTTCCTCTATTTTTCTTTTTTAATCGGGCACCTCATGGATAGCACTCTCCAGGTTCAAAATTTACAGCTGACACCTGCTTTAATTTTCTTCCTGCTTCCCTGATCAAAAGTACCATGACAAATGAGGTTGATGAAAAACTCATGAGTATTTTTAAATAGAAAATTTCACTGTTAAGTGAAAGTTATTAAATATTTTTATTTGATTTTCTGTCTGTGCGGCAATCAAGCTAATATTCTAAACACATGTAAGCCCTGATTTGTGTAATTAAAAAGAAATACAGAAATTATATTTTTTCTTCCACCAGTAATGAATTTTGACCTCTCATGTAAAATCAATTTATTTTCCCCCAACTGTACCACAAAGTATTTTGCCTTCAATGTCTACACACTTAAATTTTTTGCCTCACTGAGAACTAAAAAGACAGAGAAACTCAGGGGAAAAAAAAGAGGAAATACAAAGTCCAGTATGATACAGCTGAGCACTTACGATCAAATGATTTCAGGTGATATAGATCCAATCTGGTGCCAATGTACAGTAAAGTGTAATCCAAAACATAATAAACCTTGCATATCTACACATTTCCAAATGAACACTCATATCACATTACTGATTCTAGTAGTAATAATTTTGCGTTAGAGGAATTGTTTTCCACTAAACCTTCAGGCAGTATTTGTCCTCAGCCATATACAAACACAGAGTTCTGAAGAACTGATTAGGACAGCCATCCTGCTGAGCATCCCCAGTTATCAGAAGGGCAAAATAGTCTGGCTTAAGATAAGCCATTGTGATAATACTCTTTCACCCGTTTAGAAAAAGAGCATGCAGAACAATCTTAAATAAATTTAAAGCCTAATTCATTTAATGTCTCTGAAATTCATGCTGAGAAAATATTTTAAAACGGATGCATTAGAAGCACAGAGCGAAAGGTGACAATATGCCTGACAGCACTCTGAGAGTGCTGTATGACATCACTGGAATTAAGGACCTGCAGTCACCAGCTGGTAACACGCACAGCTCTTCTCTTCACATGCATCAGATACAAGCAGAGGTCACGTCGCTGATGTTAACAAAGAGAAATACTTCCATTACAAAATATCTTCAAATTTATAGTAAAGAATCACTAAATTACCCTGTTTTACCTCCTTGCTTTTTAAAAGTAATGAATGCCAGTCAGTTATATGTGTCTGGGAGCTATCAGTGTGTTTTTCTATGGCAGTGACAGCCTCGCTAGCAAGAAACTCCATCATCATATGCAAATAGATATGATTAGGTTGTTTTTTTCCCAGTCATGTTTGTCATTATTTCTTCTTAATTCTGTTCCTAATTTAATGTTGCATTGAGTGCATGCTATTTCCTTGCCTAAAAAAAAAGAAAATCACAATTAGTGTATCTGAATGGTAAGATGTCATTTCCTTGCCTGAGAATGATAAATACATTGTTGCTAGGAAACAGTTTCCAAAGACAAAATTTTTGAAGGACAGCAATTAAACAGATTTTTAGAGTCCCAACTATAATCTCAAAGCAATGCAAAAACCTAGACAAAAGTTCCCTAATGGGATTAGGAGGGGAAGGACGGAGAGACTCTGTAGGCAGACAAAGCTAGTTAGTAACCTGTTTTACTAGACAACCCTTTCATTACATATCCTTATTTTACCCTTTTCCTATACCATGTAAAACATACTTTTCTGAGACTATAATTCAAGCAGTATTCAAGCATGATTGTAGCTCCCACATTTCAGGCATAGAATCTGATCTTCAAAAACTTTGCCCACAAGAATAAAAACAGGTTAGCTCAGAATTGGGCATAGTATGACCCTTCCTCAAATGTATTGGTTTGTATATTTGGCTGTATTTTAATTGGTGTATTAAAAATATACATATAATATATATATATATATAAAAGACAGGATAAGTCTATTTTGAAAGTCTCAGTAATGTGCCATCATGGCAACCTCAGTAAAAGCTGGGTTAGGTGACAGCTGCACTGAAATTGTTCAGACACTGCAAATGTTTCTGCATGGCCCAGCTGCCAAATATGTGAGATTTTTATCTCCTAAAATGTCTTTTAGATGATGTTGATTTGAAAAGACCAGATGCTACTACTCCTGAACTTGCACCTCTGAAGAATATTCTATGTAGTCTTGCTTCTTGGGCATAACTTTAGAGAGGTCACTGTTCTGCCCCTGGTCCCAGAGGCCCTCTTGTCCAGTCAGGGATCTCCCCACACTGTGGGCTCTAGGTAAGGTGAAACCACCACATATTCCCCAGGGGAGCAGTCACACACTCAGCTCACAGCCTTTGCACTGAGCAGTGCAGAACAGATGCCTTTTTTCCCCCGCTGTGTTCTTTTCACAGCAATCCCTTGTACATACCTTCCCTGCTAGGCTGTCCTTTGCTCTGAGACATCTTCTGCAATAACACCCAGGCTGCATTTCAGAAGCATCTGTAGGAAAAAACCCAAACCTGCTCCATCTGCTGTCCTTGTTGTGTTCCAGGGATGGTATTTTTCAGCAGCTGTTTTCTGATTAGAGGTTCAGGCACAACCATGGCAGGCAAATAGACCCTCCAACACCTGCAATGGCCATAGCCAGTAGAGGATGTATCCTTTATTGCACTGATGGGAACTTTCAGGACTCAAGGCAATTTTGTTGCAGAAAAAGAGAGTGCCTGTGAGCTCAGAAGACAAAATTACATGTATGCACAGAATTTGGCAGTGGCACCCTAATTATTGATTGAGATTCTCAAGTAACATAAATAAATACTTAGCAGTCTGGCCAGTATTCAGGTTCCTCTGATTGCTTCATTTGCCAACATCCAGATGAGATTTTTCCGGTCTGTCCTGTAAAACTCCCTTTTTTGCTTTGTTAGAGGGAGTTGTTTCCAGAAGATAACTAATTCTCACAGGTAGTGAAATTCTACCAGGAGGCAAAAGAAATAAGGTAAAGGCTCTAAAGTCAGAGCTCAAGGGATTCTTGGTTGAACAAGAGAAATGTTGCTGAGAGAGATTCTAGCTATGCAGGTGCATGAGAAAAGGTATCATTGTAATGATCATTTCTTTCTCATGGAAGAGTAATTCTAACATTCCTTTGGTCCTTACAATGGAAATGAGTTTGGGGTTTTTTCAAAATGTGAAGTTTTCATTGCTTTCTTAACGTAAACTTTCAAATTTAATTAAATTTCCATTATGATTAGAAGAATTTAATATTTCTATTATACACTATAAAATAAAAAAAGTGTGAAATACATGTAGGCAGAGAAAACACGTATAGTGTTACAATTAATAAATACAAATTTTCAGATGTATAACCGACTTCCTTTACATTAACAGTTTCTCACTTCAGAGTTACTGATCCAAGGTAAACATCTGTTTCTAAAGAAACAATAGTAACACGAACCTGCCCAGACAATGAGTATGGAATTTTTCATTGCAATTAATTAAAATCGAGGGGTAAGTCACCATTTAAGACTAATTTAAGTATAGAATCATAGAACCACAGAATCCCTGAGGTTAGGAAATACCTCCAAGATCATCGAGCCCAGCCTTTGACTGAACATCACCATGCCATGAATCTCACGATTGGCCTCAGCTCATTGATCCAGCCTGTCCCGATCCCTCTGCAGAGCCTTCCCTGCAGTGGAACAACACTCCTGCCCAACTTGGTGTCATCTGCAAATTTATGCACTCAATCCCCTCATCCAAATGATCTTTAAAGATAAAGTCTTAATGCAAGGTATACCGCTTACATAGAGGCAGGAGTTCCCTAATACACAAATTGAGAAGCATATTTTTCTGATTTTAAAGTTTTGTATTCTTTCAATAGGTAATGATCACTTGTACTGGAACTGCATGTATGTCTGTTTAAATTAAAACAAAATGGACATGGTAACCGAAATGAAATATGCTCAAATATTTCAGAATGTAATAGTGATTCCTAAGTTATGCTGTCCGGGCCTCTAAACTAATGGCTAAATAAAAAAAACCCTTAAGTATCCAAGGTGACAAGTACAGTCCCAAAAGGCTGTCCTTCACTAGCTTTTTAGTTAGGGAGAGGATTGAACTTCAAATCTAAAAGCTTTGCTTTTAGGACCCTGCAGTTTTGCAGCTCCAGAAACTGCTGTATCTGGTATCTCAGGTATGTCAGATATCCCATAGACCTCACTGAAACTCTCAGTCTACACAGTCCTTTGGGGCGTCTCAGCCCTCTGAGGTTTCCAGTCTGTTGGGCATTCAGTGTTGGTATCCAAGTGCCTTTTGCAGAAAAATTCACCAATCCACTTCACCAAAACTGGGCACCAAACAAAAGACATACAGAACATGATTGTCAAGCATGCCCCAGCAGCCATAAATTGTATTCTGGATCAAAATATCTTTGAAAGGCTAGGTATTCTGGAGGTATTTCATGTATTCAAAATATTTTCTCTATGGTTTTTGGCAAGACATGAAAAGAGAATTTCTTGACACCTACTGTGGGATTGCCTTGTATCTTTTCTCTGGATGTGTTAACTAATTATATTTATTTCCTCATTCCTCCGTGTATGTATACATATAAAAAAATACTTAAAATGTTTTATGTATAGGAAGATGTTTTATGTATAGGAAGATGTTTTATGTATAGGAAGAATGTTTTCAGTTTTGGTGTGATCAAGTGTCACTGGAGGACCAAAGTTCTATCTTTTTTGAAATGAAGTATAACAACAGATGTGTCCTTTTAAATTCAGAGTAAGGAGCAGGGAAAGAAAACTCTATTCTTTTACTCCAGCCAGAACTGAACCCTGCACAGCTGCTCACTCACTCCTTGCTGGTTAGATGGGAGAGAACCAGAAGGATAAAACTCATTGAGATAACAGCAGTTTAACAGAGGAAGCAAAATCCTTGCACAGAAGCAACAGAACCCAAGCAATTACTTCAGCACTTTTCATGGGCAGGCAGGTGTTCAGCCACCCCCAGGACAGCAGGGCTCTATCACGTGTGATAGTCACTCGAGAAGACAAACTCCATCTCTCTGAAAGTCCTTCCCTTCATCTGCCGGCTCTCCATGCTGAGTAGGATGTCAAATGGGTTGGAAAATCCCTTGATTCAGCTGGGATCAGGTATCCCAGAAGTGTCTGTTCCTAAAGTTTTTGCCTCAGCAGCCTCATCACTGGTGAACTGGGTGAGGAGCAGAGGTGGCCTTGGCTCTGTGTAAGCACTGCTCAGCAGTGAAAAAACATCCCTTTGTTATCAACACTATTTCCAGCACAAACCCAAAGTATATCCTCCTGCTAACTACGCTGAGGAAAATTAACTCTATCCCAGCCAAAACCAGCACAGCTTGAATTACCTCTCAGTTAATTCAAATTCTCTTGAGTATTAATATAATACACAGAAATTACTATCCTCTGATTATTTTCTACTCTGTAATTGATGACATGGTCTTCCTTCTAATTCTCTAATGTTCCTCGGTGATTCAATCAAACAGAAACAGTCTTGTACTGAGGCTTTATAAGGATGAAAATATTTAGGTTTGACAAGATTTGGGCAGAAAAAAAAGACTTTCTAGAGCTGTTATGTAATTACACTGCATAATGTCTGCTGAAATTCAACATGGAGAAATGCCAAGCATTGAATATGAGAGGGACCAATTTAAAACTTCTCGTATATACAAAAAGTACTGAGAAGGGAAATTATAATTATTGAAGTCTAGAAGATCAAGACTTCCCTAAAAGGAAAGATTGAAACCAGCCAGACTAATTAATTTGAAGGGAGTGGGGAGTAGGTTTGTTACAGGACAGTAAAATCTGTTATGGTAAAGCTATATATTAAATCAGAAATTAAAAAAAGAATGTTAGTCCATGCCCTTCCCATAATATAAATACAGAAAAGCATTCACAGACAGTAAGTTTGAAGTGTTTGAAATGTTTCAGGGGAATACATTTTTGTGCAAAGTGAAATTAATCTGCAGAACTCCCTGTGGAAGATATCTTTCTTCCATATTGTTTGGGATATTTACTCCTCACTTCCACTGACAAGTAAGAGCAATTGTTCCCAAGATATCTAGTATTATTGATCACGATTTCCTCTGAAGCATCAGTTACGGTATATTCTCAGAGACACAGTGTTAATAGAGCTGTGTGGTGTTCAGCTGCTCCAGCAGGACAAACCATCCACTTCCATACCTGGCTGAGGAGCCCAGAATGGGAGAACAGTAAATTCCTAATTCTCACTGCTGGTGCAGGAGAAATAAGGTTCTGGTGGCTGAGCATTTCCCAACAACCTACTCCAAAAAGAGTATTTTAAAAATACCTCTGTGCAAAGTACTTTATACTTTGATTCATGCCTATCAGGGTACTTTAACTTATGCTTAACTTCAGTGTTTAAACTGGTTTGCTTTCTGCACAAGTTTTACCCCTTGGATCTAGAGATAACTACAGAGAAAGAGAAGAAAGAAAATGGATATATCTGTATCCATTCACTTCAGAGACAGCAGACCTCAGCACAAGCCATTCTCTTGTTACATCTCATAGAAGAAAACCATTTTTTGGCTTCCTCTAGAAAGTGTATAAGAGAGTTAAAACAGCAAGCAAACCTTAATTTACAGCATAGTAGGATGATTCCCCCCCGCCCAGTGCTTCTCACTTCCTGATGGAGCTTGAGAAAAATGATCAATCTTTGGACTTCGGGCCTCTCTGGACCTTCTTCCATGCATCTTTCCCACTCTTTTTTCTAATAAAAATGCTAAATTAATGTGTTTTCTCCTTGATGTACTATGGGATTTATATGAACTTACTGACAGTTATAAAGCTATTTGCAGCTCTGTGTCTCATAACACTTTCACAGAAATCATCTGATTGATTTCATAGATTTTTAAAATCTCCTGTGTCACATTCCAGAAATAAAGTATTAAAAAATATTTCTTATAACAACAAAGTCCACTACAAGCTGAGACATTTTGAATACATGATGAGTTTCATGCACGTAGGAAAACTTGGTAAAAATTCAGGAAGTTAATTATAAAGGGGGTTTAAAATAACATCTGATAAGTCTCTTTTTATAACAATTTTCAAAATGCAACACATGCATTTTTAGGTTTGGTTTGAGGTTTTTAGGGATAAAGATTGAAAATTTGACATATAATGCAATGTTATCTTTGATCATAATTCTGGTTTAAGGAATTACTGACTTTCATGAGTATTCAAATCACTAACAAAAAGAAAAGGGAAAAGATTATGTAAATAAAACCAGCAGGAATTTTGGATACGAGGTGATTTTATAAGCCTAGTTAAGCATGGTAGAACAGTTATACAGCCCAGTCAAGTATGGCTGATTGATTTTTATCTGCAGATTGTTTCAACTGTGAAAGCTGGCTGCAGGTTGTTAAAATCAAGAGCCCTGTGCATTCTATTTAGAGCACACTGGTTGCATAATAAATCTGTTTTCCTGTGAAAAGCAGGCAATTAGTATTAATGATTTCATCACAAAGAGCAAGAGAACACTTGGAAGTTGCCAGAGATGCTGGGTTGAAAAACACTGTTAAAGATTATGATGTTACACAGGAAGAGCTGGCTGCCCTCAGAGCTTGGAGAAAAAGAGTAAGACCTCAGAGACATGGGGCAGATAACAGCACAATGTGCAAAGCATACATAAAGGACTTCTGGACAAAGTGGGAACTCTCTAGATACAAAAATTAAGAAAAGAATACTGCCCACTGATTCGCAGTGGTCATGTGCTGGGCATCCCACATGTTACAACTTTAGCCTTACATTTTGATGACGTACAGAATTAAGCAGGTGGGGTTAAAGACTGATGGGAAAAGGTTTGAGAGCTTTCTGTGTCTAAAAAAAGCTTGATTTTTAGCCTACCAAAAAAAAACCTCATAAAGATTATAATTATTGTCTCAAAATGCAGCAAAATATATACCTATGGAAAGGAAAGAGCAAACATGAGACAACATATCCAAAACATTATCTGAGTTATTAAAAATATACACTTTGAATATATTTATCTTTTGTTAGATCAGCTTGTCATGGATTTTCAGCTTTCTAGAAGACAACCATAAGTAAGTCGAATACAAGTTTATAAAGTAAGTTAAGGAATGGTAGTTGGTCTAGTTTGAGGAAGATTTCATGGCAGAAGGGAATTTTGCAGAGGATAGGGGGAAATAGGTTTAAATGTAGGCCGCAGGCTCTACATGAAAGGTCTCATTTCTGTAGCAGTGCCAAGCAGGTAGCAAGGATTTTTAACCATGAGTGATCACAAATTAACAAGTAGGATGTGTTGTGGTTCATTAGAGTATATTGAGTGTAAATTTACAGAAGAGTCAATGATATGGCATTATATGAATTAGGATCTAGAGGCCTCCCAATAAGGCTTATCAAAATAGCTAGCATATAAATAATTAATTAGCTCCAAAAGTCCCTCATAGACACACAATAGAAGATTACAACCCGTAAAAGAATGATGAAATGTATGAGAAAATAATTAAAAGTCTAAAGGGGATGTTGTAGTTGAGATTTCCTGCATCTCGACCACAGGCCTGATGGGCCCATGGGTGCTTTGGTAACTACTGTGTTGTAGTAATGTGTGCTGGGTATGTATTACACTGCTCTGGACTGACACTACTGGGTGACAGAACAGGTGCTGACCAAAGCTTAAAAAGCAGATTGAGCCTAATTTCTGGAAAATCTGGAAGTGGGAAAAATTCTCGAGAAAATATCTCCTGGCAGCAAGTGAGCTTCTCTGCTCCAGGGCATTAGGAGTACTTGTATAGGACAGATGCTGTGAAGAGCATCTGGCTTCTGGGCTTTAGGCTATGGGCTTCTGGAAGAGAAGTTTTGTACAGGAGAAGTCAGTTCCTTGGGAAAAAGGCCCAATCCTCTGTTTTATTCTGTAGCCAAAGTCATCTGCTCAAGTAAGAAAAAATATTTTTTGGTACCTTTTCCTGAAAAGCTCTTGCAAATATTATTATATATCTTGATTATTCTGCAAATAATGCTATTACCAGTGGTGAATGGAGACTGAGCCAAAGATAGGAGGGAAAGGAGGAGTTCAACTATGGATAAAAACATTAGTAAAGTTAGCACACTGCTGGTAAGATCCACCTCAGAGTAGTAATATGCTGCCCTGGACTATACCATAACTTTCCCTGACTGACACAATCATTTTCACTAACAAATAACGTGCAACATTCTCATTACCAGTGGATACTTCAGTAGGTGTGACTGAAAAACTCCTTGGGTAAAATCAAAGAAAACAGACCGCAGTAGCTACAAGATACTGTTAGAAATATTTAGAAATGAAAACAGCTAGAAAGCCTAATAGTAGTGTGAATTCTCTAAAACAATTAGACAGGTTTTGTATTCCAGTGAGGCAGCTTCTTGCTTAAATTCCAGGGATCTCACTGAGATACATTTTAAGCCAGGTCATGCTGTCTTTTTTCTGCCAAATATAATTAAAAATGTACTGAAATGTGCAAGCTGCACTATTCATTAAGCATTTGCAGATATAACACCATGAGGAGCACTGCTGCTGTTCTGCTTTTGGCACTTGAGATTGTCATGGCAAAAAACATGCTGAGCTAATAGGGTGTCCGCATACTGGAAACTAAAGCACAGCTGGGGTTGAGAAAAGCAACTCCCTAAACTAAAAATCACCTGTAATGCAAGTTCTTGGAATTCTCCTTTAACAAAACAAATTTGTGATGAAAATCTGAGAAATAAGGACCAGGACTGGCTAAAAATACAAGCAGGGATTTTTTTTGTCTTTCTACTGATTCTGCAAGTTTGGATTCCTGTTCTTATTTAGAACTAACCCAGGGTTATCAAGTTTGAAGTCCTTTACAAATTTTTATTTTTATTTAAGAAATATGTTCAAACATCATCTCAAGTTATGAAATTTGTTTTTAAACCTCAATATCATCAACAGCAATATGAATTCAAGACCAGGGAGAATTCTTCCTCAAAGATGCAGGTTTGATAGGGTTGCAGTTGATAGAGTGAGTGCAAGAAGGTATGTAAACACATATTTTATACCAAAAAAATGCAGAATTATATAATCTTTTAGGTTACAAAAAGACCTTTAAGATCATTGAGTCCAATAATTAATCTAACATTTCCAAGTCAACCACTAAAGAATGTCCCTAAGTGCCACATCAATACACCTTTTAAATACCTCCAGAGATGGTGACTCAACTGCTTCCCTGGGCAGCTGTTACAATGATTGACAACTCTTGTGATGAAGAAATTTTTCCTAATATCCAGTCTAAACCTCCTGTGCTGCATCCTGAGGCCATTTCCTCTTGTCTCATTTCTTGTTTCTTGGGGGAAGAGACCAATCCACATCTGTGTCTAACCCCCTTTCAGGAAGTTGTAGAGAGTGAAAAGGCCTCCTGAGTCTTCTTTTCTCCAGTACAAACAACTCCAGTTCCCTCAGGGCAATGGTTTCCAGCTCCTCCTCTTTGTTGGCTGTGCTGTGTGCACCCTCTTATTGTTTTCGTGACTGAAATGGACTTGATCACATTCAGTAAAATCTTGGTTCCCTGCTTTTCTGGCTCAGCAAAATTCCCTATTTTGCAGCTTATCTTCTAGATTTGTGTTCTGGCTCTGGCCAGTGATATAGGGTTTTTAAAGCCAAACCTTAATTTGAATTATTCTTATTGGTAGGTTGTCAAGTCTCAGTCTGAGTTTTCCTTTGAGAATCTTAGAAAATCCATTTAACAGACTTACCATCAACATAGTCTATCTGCTGTAATATGAGTCATCATTGTCCCTTTTTCCTTCTTTTCATTCATGGACAAGAATCCCTGGTCATTAGTTTAATGACTAGAGAAGCATTCCCCACATGTTCTTTTTTCAGTAATAAGTCTTATGCAGTAAGACACTACATATTAGATATCTCCCTTGGCAGACAGTGATTCCTGTTTACTGAAAATTCCCTCAAAACAGGTTATTTTTACAAAATGTATAATAATTTTGATGTGTCATAACCCACCAATAATTTTGAATAGTAGCTTATCTCAGCCCAATATTGTTCTTGGCTGATGGCCTGGCAGCACTATCTAGATCTGGAAAGGTCAAAAACAAATTCAGTGCCAAAGTAATGATAAGCTGCAGGTGCGACTGCAAGCTTTCCAAATCACATAAAATGCCAGGAAAATTTTCCAAAAAGATTTTTTAACATTTATAAAATAATTGAAATAAAAATTATTAATATGTCTGTGATATGTAAGTAGCAGAAGAAAAACTGTTACTTTTGCTGTCTATAAATTATTGTATTCATCAGAATTTTTTAAAACATAATGCTAGAGTCAGTGAAATACTACCAGATCATGTTCTGTATTACAAGTTCTCTTCAGTGAATGTTGTGGCCCAATATTTTGTTCTTTGTATGTGTACGTGTTATGTGAATATTTGGAAATAAGTTTTGCAATCAGAACAGTGAAAAATACAAGTTCTTGTGGTGTATGGACTTCTCACTCCTTAAAGTTCACAATTAATTCAGAGCTTTGTGGTTACACAAGAAGAAAAAAAATCTGTGAAAAATTCATAGATGGAGAAAAGTCAAAAGTTTAAAGAAGAGACATACTAATGGGAGCAGGAGGCTATAGATAGGCAGTGAGGTACCCACACCCAGTTTGGCTTGTAAAATGGCAGTGGAAAATAAAAAATGCAGCCCAGCAAAGCCCAGGTCTATGCAGGATTTTCAGAAGGAGCTGAGTGCTGGAGCCTTGCTCCCAGCCGAGCGCTGAGAGTCAGGTGCAGTTCTGCTCTCATGTAGCACTGCCAATGCCCTCGACATTTCATTCAGGTCGATCTTTTTCACCTGTGCATGATGAGAGGTCCATAAAGACTTGTCCATGTCATATCATAGAAAAAACCAGATATGCACCAGCTAGAAGTGCAAAGACATTAAGGAAAAAAGGCTGAATTACCCCACATCATCTCTTTTTTTTCCAGGTCAAATGAACATTTTACATTAGTCTTGCTCATTTTTTCTTTTGCAAATGACTGAAAATACTTAGTCTAATTCAGAGCCTACAGCTCTGATATATCAGGTATTCAGGAGCTGAGACTGTCACTGCAAAGCCACAGCTATGGTCAGAACTGTAGCAGCCTGCTTAGCCAGTTGTTTCTCTCCTTTCTCTTTCCAAATAATCTGTGCATAATCTGTGCCCTATTGAATGACACTTTTTTTTTTTCCCAAGAGGTTTAACTGCCATCTTGAAAGATCTACAGTTTCATTCAAACTTGGGAGTGCTTCTGGAATGGTTATTTTTGTTGATGGCAGTGTTGATATGAAAAGCAGTATGCTTCAAGGTGTTTCTCCAGCAGATGGTGAAAAAGATTTTATGATATGGTTGATTGTAACAGTAGAGGTAGTTCTTATGTTCCTGGGCAAGCAGACATTTAAAAAAACCAAAAAATGTTCATGATTGCAAGGATTTTTAGGCAATTCTCAGGATAAATACAGCAATACTTACTGTTATACCTACAAATTATAGTTTTCATATAACAATAACTAGATTTCTCCATCTTGCTGCTTTGATGATATTGAAGTAAAACGAACAGCAAAGATTGCAATCAGACTTTTTATAACTGTTTACAAGCATTAAGTGATGAGAACTAAATGAATAAATATTTTTTGCATCAACAGATAACAAGTATCAGCACCAACGGCTTGGAAAGGTCATCATCTTTGAGGATGCTGTGAAAAACGGGATGGCACACATACAGAGACATTAATCCTTTGTTAATACCTTGAGACTGCTGTATCTATATAGCTCATGAGGCTGCTGTGTGGTTACTCAATATCTGTGCATCTCAGATAAACGTACAGTCATAGCTACTTCCCATGGCATTCAGGATAAATTTATTTAAGAATGAAACAGCACACAGATTATCAGTGGGGGTGGATTTTCTATGTGTATGTTCACTACCTGCAAATTTTTGCCACAGTTTAAATAGAGCACATCAACCCCTTATCATTCACCTTTCATCTTTGTTCTTCAGGCTCCAAAAACTCTGGACTTTCTCATCATATTTCCTTAAGGTTGGATCTGGAATCTAGCAAAAACCTAGAAAAATACTAAATATATTTCTAATTTGATACTTATTAAAATCTAATTTGGAAAAAAATACATGTTCACATTAACCTCAGGGCTGTTCTGGAATTCCTTTCAGCTATCAAAAAGATTAAATGCAGAGTAAGCACACATAATTAATGAGATTGCTATTAAAGACTTCATTTTGAGAAGTCTGTTTTAAAGATATATGCTTTCGTAGCTATTATATTTTACAAATAAAATGAATTATCATGCAAATATTTATTAAGTCATATTTTACATTAATGACTTCTGCCAATATTTGGGCTTTAGGAGTTTGTATTGAAAATTGAACTCATTAATGCTATTGAAAAGTTTTTGTATTCTGATGATCATTGAACTAATCTGATATCTATCCTTTTTTGACATCTTTCTAGCACTAACTTTCCTTACCCTGTCACAAAGAATCTTGGTTTCCTAACAACAGTGCAAGATTTTGTTCTCATATGTCTTAAAATATACTTGTCTTAAAATATACTTGTCTTTGTGTGTTCAATTTCAGCACATTTTCCCACAATTAATTGTGTTCTTTAGTTTATTAACTGTTAGAACCAAATCTTGAAGTGTAGTTAAATTGTACAATACTTAGAATTCACTATATTTGCTTCTGGTTTACTTGAAAAATAGAATTTTCTGATTGAGATATCTGCAAAATCATTCTGAGTTAACCACCAAAATTGTGGGGTTTACTACATTTTCCATGTAAAATTTTATCAAGTTGATTAAAGCCTGAACTGGAAATTAGTAAGCTAGACACTTTAAAAGCGATGTTATGAAAATACTGTCACTATTTTCAAAGGAAACTTTTGTTTGTGAGTGTCTCCTTTTACCCCACCCTCCAGGATACACATGATCCCTGACAGCTACTCCGGGGCACGGCTGCTCTAGCAAGTGCTTTTGCCAGACCCTCTCTGCTAATTAAACTCTCCCCAGTTCTGTAACTTTCTACAGGATCTTCTGAGTTGGAAGGGACCAGCAAGGATCATCAAGTCCAACTCTTAAGTGAATGGCCTGTATGGAGATCACACAACTTTGGTGTTATTCCTTGTTCTGGAATACACCAACAAAAACATCAGTCCTCAGGTTTGCAGGTGCTAAACTGCTGCTGGATTATTTTGAGTGAAGTGTATTGGTCGCAGGTGGTGTGGAGAAGGCTCAGCAGGCTCTGCCACCCCTGTACACTGTGACCATTTGCTTCTACACTCTCCTTTGCCATGGCAAGGACTCCTAACATCCTCAGAAGGGCAGCTTGCCACCTTTAACTGTCTGGCCTCCCCATTACGTATCAGCAGAAGTAAAGGTAGGATTTAGGGCCAGAAATAAGAGTTTTTACTTTCGATAATTTATTTTTCTACAATTTTGTCATAAGTACCTAAACACTACTAACAATGTACAATTTTATGGTTTTTTGTGGTTTTTGTTTGTTTGGGGGTTTTTTTGTTTGTTTGGGATTTTTTGGTTGGTTGGGTTTTTTGTTTGGTTGGTTTTTGGTTGGTTTGGTTTGGGTTGGGCTTTTTCCTGTTGCTTGTGTGGGTTTTTTTGTTGGTTTGGGGGGTTTTTTGTGTTCTGAAGCATAAAAAATTAAATAGAATAATTCCCATTCAAATATCAAAGTACTGAGGTAAACAGATAGTAACAGACTTACACTCAGACATTATGATTACTTAAATACATTGCCATGAAAAGGCAAACAATCAGCAGAGTTCTTTAAAAGGTTCGGTGCAAATTAGTTTCCTGCAAGGGCTGTGTGCTGTTCAAGGCTTCATTAAAGCCTTTCATTTACGAATTATGTCAGGAAAAAGCGAAGGATGCTATGTATGCTAAAATGAGACAAAAGCCTCAGAAGCCCTCCCAGGGCATTGGGCAGCTCATTTTAAGGTGGTTCTGAGGACCATCATCTATCACTGCCTCGGGTTCACAGCTAGCAGCAGGCCTTGGGAAGTAAAGGCATTAATCAGAAATGAACATTTATGTGTATGCCTCTCCAGAGTTTAATTCTTATCTGAAACTGCATTTTAAATGTGAAGTACAAACATTTATTCTTCCCATTTTTCAAAGGAAAAGTGTATTTGAGGACATGTAGCACCGTGCTAATTCCTGTTGTCTCTGACAATAGGTGGCACTGGAAATTTTCACATGCCAATCTGCTGAGCTTAACCTTCAAGGGCAGTCAATACACGATGAATAGATGAATAGAAAATGCAAAGAAATATTGGAAAGAAAATGGAAGAAAACAACACCTGTTAATCAATATGCCCATGTTGAAAGCATTCCCTCTGTACTTTGTAAACTGCATTCCTCCTGCAAGCAATGAAACAAAACATAACAGTGACAGGGTGAGCTCTGACCATGCTGCCTACCCCAGTGCTGGAGTAATACTGACCTCTGCTAGCTCTCTGTTCAGAAAGTCAGCATCACCAGGCTTCACCTGGTTCACACTAAACACTTGCTCAGGACCTCCAGTTAGCTCAGACAGCATGAACACAACCAAGTCACAATACCTTGGAAAATAAATGCACACAGTAGGCTGTGCCAAGTTTATTTGATACCACTGGTTCTTGGAGAAACTATTTTAGACCACTTAACAATATTCTGCCTCTGGGGCTTTTAAAGAGGATTGCAAACCAGCAGGCATCATGGATAGGCTTCCACTTCTGGACCAGGCTAGCTCAGAGACTAAACCTGAAAATTGAATTCCTGCTTCCATATGGGCAAACAGAAAAGGAAAGGTGCAGGAGAAGCAGCCACTGACTGTGGGGGTTTCACTGGTAACATTCCTGCGCTCAGTGACACTCTTGCAATACAGATGGATTTTTTTTTTTTTTTAAACACCTAAATCACCTTAAATAAAATGTGAAAAACTGTAGATTGTATTTTTCCCAATAATAAAAATCCTTTATAGGCCTTGCAGCTGATAGCAAGTGCAGAATTGAAATCCCTGAAGACTGGGGCTGCGTGGAGGAGAAGGGGAAGGTTGCTGAGCGCTGCAGAGCCAGCAGCAGCCACCCACCAAGATGCAGCAGCTGTACCAGGTGCCCTCATGCTTTTCAGCATGCACTTCCAGCAAGAAACAGAAGCCCATGTTCCTTGAAACTTATATTGTTCTTAGCAAAGAGGAGTGGGAAATCCTGCTGCTGTGCAGTTTTCACCTCCAGGCCAGTTTCACACCCTGGAACCTCTTGTGTCAGAGGAATAGGAGAGAGGGAGATAAACTAATTGGAATCTTCCTTGGGCCTTTGCTGAAATCTCTTTCTTTGGATCCAAGGTGCTTCCAAAGTTCTCTGTGCCTCGTTTCCTTTGCAAAGAGAGTGTGTACAGTTGTTTTCTGGACAATTAATTTTTTCTTAAAAGGTTCTCCATCACTAGGCTCATGGCAAAGAGAACAATTTGAGGAGGAGCCCTTACTTGTGACCCTCGTTTTGAATCTCTCTTTAAGAAACACTTTTGTGCAGCTATATCTAGCTAAAGGGCATAAACCTGGAAGTATGTACATAAAATCACACACACTATGGTGGAACAGGAAAGAAAATAAATACCACATGGCAAGCATCACACATATTTAACAAGCTAGCCAAATAGGCTCAACACTATAGTGCTAAGTACAATACAGGAAATTATATAAGCAAAATCAGAAGAGGGATAAACATATAAGCTCAGTATTTCTCAGCAGAGTTTGATGCAAAAAGTTGTTTTAAAGCTTTCTTGTGGCATTTTAATGCAATTTACATTGACACTTGACAAATGATTGCTGAAAATGTCATTCAACATATGTTGCAAATTTTCATAACAGCTTTTGCAATGGCTGAGATATTAAATTTGCATCACCAGTCTTTTTTTTTAGAATCAAATAACAACAATTGGAAAACACTAAAATGATTACCAGGAAGAAATATTAAAAAAATTCCAATTCGTTTTGTATTTTCTAAGACCTCTGCTATTTTCTGAAGTCACCATTCATCTCAGAATTCTGAGCTTGTTATGTTGTCAAAGCTTTCACTCTTGATTAACATTCTTCCTGAATATTAATTTGTGTCTCGGAAAGCACATTTTTTAAAAATGGTTTTGTAAAGTGGTATGAAATTTTCTCCTACGATGCTTTGATACTAAAGATTGTTATATATTTGAAATTAATGTTTTCTTTTGCATTTAATGTTTTCAGTCACTACTTTTTGTGTGCAACAGAGGAGATCCGGCTGTTATGAGAGGCTACCTTTGCTAATATACTTGGCTCTTACTATTGCTGCTTCTTACCTATTACTCAAATGGGCCCATTAGTAAAACCTCTTTCTGAAATCACAGGCATGACAAAGGACTTGGGAATTTCCTATCATTCCTTTCAGCGTTGTCTTTCAGCAGCTTGATTATATAGAGCAGGGCTTGGGTCCCTACTGCCTTTGCACATTTTCTAAACAAGATTTTTCATGTCAACAACATATAATACACTTCTGTGAACAGAAGTTCTGGAGCAAGCAGCTTTTGCTGACCCAGTCCATCTGTTCTCTTTTGTTCTTTGTGGCTGGAACTCTGTTTCTTTTTCATCCTGGACTTTGACCAGGATTTTATCATCAAACCATACTTTACAACTCTTCCTATGATGAATATTTACTTAATTGATTCAGATTTTTGTTTGTCATCCTAATGGATTGATTAAGAAATGTGGCTTACTGCATCATACTAGTAAGTGGAATTGTTAGGTTTTAGTTTAAAACTTATAAACTGCACAATCCTTCACTTCCCTGATGACTTTGACCTTGTATTTTATATAAAATATTATGACCTTGGATTTATATAAAATGTGGTAATTACTGCTTTTGCATGAAATGACATTCTGCTTTTCTTCTAAGCCCTGATATTCTCGACAGAAAATATATTCAGTGTTTTTTTTTCACTAGCTTTGAATGCTCAGCACCTGCCTGCTGGCTCAGTTAGCAGAGTTGCAGGCTAAGCCTGGAGAATGTCAATACCATGTACATTTTGTCAGAACTCCGTCTTTTTCTCAACCTGCAAAATATGAGGTTAACAAAAATAAAATCTTCCTGAAGGAGAATTAGAAAGACTGCAATGACTGATCATTGAACATAGTTTTTTCTCGTGTTTCTCAGGTTTTTCTCATCCATGCAGTGACAGCAGTGTTGAATACTAATTTTACAGGCAGACTGGTTTTTGCAGACAGATATTGAGCAGCAGATCCTGATTTTTGGAATTACTGAAAAACTCATGAGAGATGTTTAAGCTCCTTCCTACTGGCCTGAAGGAAAAAAAAAAGCCTCAAATCTCCTCAGAAGCATATGCATAATGGATTTGTTACTCATCTGTAATAAAGTCAATATTCAAAGCATACTAATAATGTACTATTAATATTATACTGGGAGAGGATAGTTTTGTGGCTATGAAGAGAATTGCTTAATCTTCCTTTATGCTTGTGAATAAACTAGGAGCCAGTTAACCAGCCTGATGATTTGTATATGATTGTTAGCACATTGTTTTTAGATTTAGGGCATAATTATTTATGGCTTGTTTCTCCCATTTCACAAGAGAAAACACACATAACAGCAAGAATTTCTGAAACAAAATAGAAATGAAATTCCCTAATCATCAAAGGACCTGTCCTAATTTATTTTTGCCACTGCTGTGTGTCTGTCATAGATGTAGGGATGTGTCCTGAAGCACATCGTATGGATTCCACCAAGGCAAGGAATCCAGCCTTTGGGAATCCTGCATGATGTTTCTTTACTTTCAAACACAGCAACTGCTAATGAAACGTCTCAGCTGACATCATCTTTTCCATTAGGATACAAACTGAGGAGATTTTTCAAAGATAGTCTCCTTAACATCCCAAAACTTTATTGGAATTTAAAGGTACAGCTTATTGTTCTTTGTGTGAAAAGACACTAACTGGGGAAATGGATTTCATTTTGCTTCAGTGGAGTCGTCAAGTAGTTTTTCCATGATCTTTTACACTATTTAGATTGATATTCTGGTTACAACACTTTACTATATGTCATTAAGTTAATGAAAGATTGATTTATCTCATGATGCTGAGTGAAGTAGCAGATGAAATTCCACACTGATAAACACAAAACAAGTTTTCTCAGAGAAAAAGAAAATAAACTATACATACCTAATGATGAGTTTTAACTTAAACATTGCAACTGTAAAAGATCTTTGAGACAGCTTGATTAAGATTGAAAAATATTATCTCCAACCTTAGAAGCTGTCAAAAAATATTAGGATGTCTTAAGAAAAAGACTGAGAGAAAATGATAAGTGGTTATACCTCTGAATGCCTCTTTGATATAGCCACATCTTTATACCAAGTTTTTCTGAACTCAGGTAAAAAATTATAACAAAAGTGAAATAGGTGGAAAGACAAGCAGGAAGGATGGTCACAGTTATGGAACAGTGTCTCCTCAGGAATCCTGAAACGGATCAAGTTCCTCAGTCAAGAAAAAGGAATGACTCAGAAATGAGAGAAATTTCTCAAATCAGAAATTAAATAGACATCATAGGAAACAATCAGCATTTTGAGCAGTATAGCTCTAGAGGCAGTAATGTCAATATTCATACAGAAAGTTTAAAAACAAGCTACATTCTTTTCCATAAAGTGTCTAATTACTGACCCATTGTCAGAGGATGTAGTTGCTTACAGCTTGTGTGGCTTTAAAAGATGATTTGGCATACTTTTGGAATAAATTAAAAAAAAAAAAAGAAGAATCCATCAAAGGCAATATAAACCCAGATATGTAATCTCTAAGTTAAGTCCTTAAGTTCCGTGCTACTGAGAGCTAGAGGTAGTAGAAATGTGCCTGTATACTTGCTCTGTTCCCGTACCTTTGCCTAACATTTATGTGTAATCATCACACAGGTAAAGTTCAGTGCAAGGGCAGGATTTCTCGCTTTGGTTCTCCAATAATAGTAACAGGAGAACCAGTAAAAAAGCATCAACAGAGAAACAAAGTGGTCTTGAAAGAGGTTTTTTATATTGTGTTCCTAGACTGCAGTGCATTGTAAAGATGAGTCAAAAATGGAGAAATTGATTGGAAATTTCTTGTGTCAACTCATTCACTTGGACAGGTAAGTCTGCTAGGAGGGGAGGATCCAAGAGCATTTGTTCTGTGTGAGAAGCTGCTGCACATGGCAGGTCAGTCACTAATTACAGCATCGTAATTCTGTACCTCAGTGATGAGCATGGCCACTGGGGTTTTACGTATGACCATTAGCAAGGCCTAATGAATATAATTAAACGCCTTAGGGTTTAACCTTCAACCATGGGGCATAATATCAGCCATTGGGCTGCCTGCTTTGTGCAAGGTGAAGCTACCTAGACTTAATCGTTTCATACAAACAAAACATCTTCTTCCAAATGTTTCTGATAACTGTGGAGATTTCACATTAATCAAAAAGACAGCATCTCAGGACTCTGTTTCCAAACTGAAAGAGTATCTGATGTAAGCCTAGACACACAAATACTGTGCAGGACTAATGCTAAGTGTACATTAAGTCATGGCTGGCATAAATATTGAGAACCCAGGAGTGCCTGACAGCTCCCAGATCTAGTCGTACGTGCTGGCTGCAAACTTGTTCCATGCCATGCATGGAAGGACATTGCCTTTATGGAAGATGTTCAGCTCCTTCACACCTGTTTTCATTGCAGGGAGGAGGTCGTTGTGTAGGAACTGTATGACACTTGGTCTAACAGGTCCTGGAATCACCCTGAAATGTGGGATGTGCTGCTAAATTACCTGCTTACCCAGTCAAAGTTAATGAGATAAGTTAAAGCGTTTTCAGACATGTTGTAGGAACAAAACAAATTCATTTTTCTAGACCTTCCATCAAAATTTTTGGTAAAGACAGGAGAGTTTCCTTTGGATGGTTCAGACATTTTTACACAAGATGTATCTAAGCAGGTAATAGCCTTGGCTGGTAAGCATTTGCTATTATTATTCTGTGAAATAAAATCTGCAATTTTCTTCACAAGATTTAACTCGGGGCATAGCTCTGTAGAAAACACAAGTAGTATTTTCAATCTACTTGTAGTCTACAGATTTTATTTGTAAACATAACCATGTAAAAGAAAAAATCTTGCCTAATTAATAATTTATTGTTATTTCTTTTGTTTCAAATCTAACTGTTTCCAATTTTCTACTTCCTGCAGGGTGCCCTGACCCTTAATTAGTCTGGTAAAAGGATTTGTTGGTATCAGATCTATTTTCAGACATGCCAACCACCTCATGTATTATAAGAATTCTTTGTAATATATTCTTGTTTATACTGCTGAATTATCAGAATCCCAGCAAAAGCCAAATATAACAAAAATCTATTTTTACTTTATTTTCTAAAATATTTTTAATTTGATAATCAATTGCTATTAAGAAAAAAAGAAAGGTGCTCTTGTATACATATTCCTTCCCACAGTGATTTGGACTTCAGGGTTCAAGACTGACCAGTTAAGATACACAACACATTCCACAGGAGGTGAGGATCCTGTCAATTAGGAGATCCATGGTAGGTGTAATTTTACACATTCCTTGAGCTTCTCAGGGAGGTTTTCATAATTATTTAAACAGCTTTTAGGTTATTAGCACTTCTGAATGTCATTTTTTTGTATCCTTAATTAACAATATCCTTAATTAACAGAGAGATTCAGAAAAAAAATTTGATGGAATGATACATTGAAAATGTTGAAAATAATAGATTTTTAGTTGCATTGAAGTTTTATATCTCACACTTTAAACCAATCTCATTCTTGCAAAAGAACTAAAATATTTAATAGAAGGCGACAAAAATGTGATTCTACCCATTTAAATAATATGCTGATGTCTATCTTTTGAAAACAGAAGATGGTCCTCCTCTGTCTCTATCTGAAAGATTCTAAATTAATATTTCCTTTGATTTTGAGAGTTGGTAGTGCTTTGGTCTACGAGGATGTTGTAAGACACTCAAACTGAGACAAGTTTTTAAATTTTGGCATCTTTACATAATATGATTCCATGAAGAAATTAATTTTGTATAATATTTATTTGCTACACATCAATCTGACTTTATATTCCTAAAGTGAATCTCACAACAATGAATAAGGAGATTCATTTTTTCAGTGTTAATGGAAATAGTTCGGCATTTTGCATATGTTAATGTTGATGAAGCTGCAGATTATGGATAAAATGTATTATGTATATAAGGAAAAATTTGATATTAGGGGTTTTTTTCATTTGTCAAACACAGAAAGACATGTGAGTTTTTGATCCTGGAGATCAGCAATAAAGAATGAACAATGTCATACTTTTTTAATAAATAAACTAAATGTTAGGTTTGCATTCTTCAGATTACTTTCAGTAGTAATCCGGAAGGTGAAAAGGTGTGAAAGGGTGAGATATCCTCGGGAACAAAAACAGGTGTTCTTGAGTCCTCTTTTCTAGCATGCTAAGGATGCTATGGTAAGGGATACTTCAGAACCTTAACCCTTCTATATCTTCTTATTCATGTTGCCTCCATTCCCCTCAGTGCTTCATCTTCTGTGCTGACAAACATACTTTTTAAAGAAAAATGGAAGATTCTTAATTAAAAAAGAAGCTGAAGATGAAACTGCTCTTTTTATCTCATATGAATGCTCTACGAATGTCATTTATTATTTTGTTTCTATATCAACACTGCACAATAATCTAATGCATTTATTGATTCTTCATAGCCTCAGTAGTACTCAGACCTTCTACATAATTTAGTCTAAAATGTAGAAGGCTAAGAGCCAGTGGAAGTAAGCTCTGGAAAATGGTGTAATGGCACTTAGTCTATGAGCCATTCTACGAGCATCTCAAAAGATGGAAATACCTGCCCCTGTTATGAAACATTCCTTCCTTTTCAATTGTGTGAGTACTGCTTTTTGATTCTTGTGGGGTTTTTTGAGAGTGACAAAGTTGGCAAGAACTAGAAGTTGCAATCTTGCCAAGAAATTGAATTATCCTGCCAAGAAATTGAATAATCATGCCAGAAAGGGTACATATCAGATACTATTTACTATTGGTAACAACCTACATTTGCTCTGTTTTCCTGTTCAATTAAAACATGTTTTTCTCTTGACATCTTTAACTGAGATGTTGTATTTTTAAAAGAAGAGAAAGAGGAGGAAAGAGTAAAATCATCCATAAGGAGGAGAAAAATGAGCAAGTACAAAAAATCAAACCATGTAGAAACAGTCTGAGGGTTTTTTGGTTTTTTTTATGTAGGTTTCAGGAAGGTGCCACTGTTAAAATCATTCATCCGCTATGTGTAAAGTGCACTACAGCCGTCGAAAAATCTTTTTTCATGTGCATGCTAGGAGACATGCATCAGTAGGTAGACTAGGGATGGGTCTAGCCCACAAGTTCTCAGTTCTACAGCTGGGAACCATCCCGTCTTTCTTTGGAGTGAGACGAAAAGGAAAACATAGTAAAAAGTGCCACAGTGACGCAGTCAAAACAGCCAGCAAGGCAAAAACAGACAATTATTTACCCTTGTGGTACAGCCCAGAGAGACCCTGCAAATTCATTTCTTAATAATAAATTCAATAGTGGAGTGCTTTAGATGCATAATTCTAAATGTTTATTTAGTAGCTGACTGTGGTTGCTACTTTTCAGTGATGTCAACAAACCTTTACAAAAAGTAACAAATCTTTAAACCTCATACTCTTGGAAACCTCATACTCTTAGTGCATGCCTCATACAAGCACTAAAATAAGCATTAGAAAAGCTGAAGCAGGCAGATTCTTTCTTTCCATGTCAGAAAATAGTCTTAGAAGAAAGTGGGATGAGTACATGGATCTTGCTTACTTTGAATGAGTTTTCTTATCTCTTGAAATAATACACTTGGTCTGTGAATAGTCATTCTGTAGAAGCCTGCATTCTATAAATTACTGTATCTCTACATTTTTCTTAGATAATAATCCATATTAGTATACCAAGGGTTCTAGATAAAAATAATGTAAGAATCAAAGCAAGATCAAGAAAATAGGCAGAATACCTATTGCTAATAATTTCTTCCGCTATTCACTAGGTTACGGATTTTGCTTCTGTCATTTCAGTTATACTATCTACATTTCATTTTCCTTCCCACTAAGAGGATTATAGTTTTTTTCTGAAATTAATTTGGTGTCTGTGATAGTTGTATTTTGCTAGGTTGTCAATGAGGCTAATTTGACATACAAAGTCATGTTATTGAAGTTAGGAAGGAATCCTTAGATTACTTAGTTTCATCTCCTGTATCCTTTGGGTTATATATTTTTCCACAGGTGTTAAACTTGGTGGTTGTGCATGAATTAAATATTTCATTGAATAAGACGTAAAACAGTGAATCCATTTTTTTTCAGTATATTTTACACTTCTTAGTCATATTTGCAGTCACAAATTAGGAAATCACAGTCAATTTGTAACCATAGGGGTTTTTTTAAAGAAGACCCTTAGGATCTTGTATTTCTTGGTTTTTGGTTAGATTTTTTTTTTTTTAATTTAAACTGTTTCTCAGGAACTGGTGTGTGTGTATGTGCGTGTTGCAATTACCTTTCCTCTTTGTACATGTTTTTAAAATACAACATTAGAACTTGCATATTTTCCATTCCATACCTAGAAACTGCCTTCCTCAACTTATTTACTGCTGTCTATTTGTATAGTGAAAAATTTCTTTTGCTGTTTTTGTCCATTCCTTATCTTGGAAGTTGATGTTCTCTTCTTTGGTCCATAAGATTTGTAAATCTATCTTAGATTCAGTCCTTCCCTTCACAGTCTCCTCCAGGATGGCAATCATATCTTTCCAGATATGAAGGTTTGAAGCTGGCTACATTAAACATACATTTTGTTTAACAAATTATTAAAGGCTCCAATTTATCTGCATGGCTGTTCTGAATAAATGGTGAATAATTATACTCCCAGTGCTGTCTATTCATTTTATAACTAAAAATAAGTATTATTTCATATTTACTCTGAATAAAGACTAGAAATTTTTGAAGGTTGTTGAGCCTTGTGGGGAACCTTGCCCATGTTCCCTGGTGATTCCATCTGAGAAAAGCATTTGAAAATCTGAAATACAGCCCTATTTTTAATATCAGAACACAGGGTGCTTGTGTGTCAGATGCCTGGTGCCATTACCTCTAATAATCAAACCTGTAATTTTCTCAGATAATTAAACTGAACCATTTGACAAGATATATTTTCTAGGAAAGCATGTCAATTGATTGCATTATATTTTTACTCTTTGTCTTATATTAATCACAGTCCTTTATGTTCATTATTTTTTGAATGCCGTATAAGCTCTCATTATTTTCCCCAGGGCTGATATCTAGATAACCTGCCCATAGTCATGTGGGTCAGCCAGCACACTCTGGCTCAATGGTTCCAATGGCATATTTTATTCATTTGTATTTTCTCTGGCATGCAGAGACCTAATTAAAATCGCTGCCAGGGGGTCAGAGATGTCCTCTATCTACAATTACAGTAAAATGGGGTGGTAATTTTAAAATGTTTTCTCTTAGCAAAATCTCCTGAACTAGACTTGAAAAAACTTTGAGATTATCAATTTAAATATAATCCAAAAAATTATTATGCAATATTATGAAGACTGCAATAATCAAGTAGTGAACTAAGAGGAACTATAACCCCCATTTTTAAAAAGAGAAATAAGGAAGATCTGGGTAACTACAGGCTGGTCTCACCTTTGTGCTCAGCAAGATTATAGAACAAATCCTCCTGGAAACTATGCTGGGGCACATCGAAAACAAGGTGATTGGTGACAGCCAACATGGCGTCACAAAGGACAAATCACAACTGACAAATTTGGTGGCATTCTAAAATGGATTTACAATGCTGGTGGATCAGGGAAAAGCAATTGATGTCATTTGCCTGGACTTGTCTTTCTTTGTTGGTGGCACCCACGAAATTTCAGGCTGCGTCATGGTTTATCTGTACGTGAAGCTTCTTCCTTTCCTCTCTGCAGTTGTGAAATGAAGAGACATACTGAGTTTTACCTGATTAAATTTAGGCAGACTGGTCAGATGGTCACAGAAACTCAGTCTAAGGTGCCCTGCGGCATTTCTAAATCCAGTGCAATACACTTCTCAGCACACCACACTCAAGGAGCTTCTGGAGCTGATGAAGTGAAGCTGAGTGAAGGTAATAACTCACTCATAAGCTTAGCAGAATACTTCCATCTCAAGGGTTATGTCACAAATCTCAGAGAGTGCAAGTGAAAGAAAAAAAAGTAAAAAATGTGAATCAAAAATTCAGATCTAGGAACACAACTGGTCTCTTTAAACACTGTGGTTTTGCTCAGGTCTGATACTAGCATTCTGAGCTGGTACAGGAAGTGAAGGATTATTTGAAAACCAAATGATGAGGTATCAGCCAAACCTTATCTTCACAGCACGGTAATTTGTGTAATGGCTCATAATAAGATTTTATGGTCCTGACATTGCTATTCTTCTAAATAACAAGCTGAGTAATCCTTAAAAAGTTGTACACAATGAGTATATTTGACCTAATTCTGGTGTTCCTACTGTAACAGTTACACAGGCTTTAATATTTCTAATATCATGCATTCATCCAGTAAGAGACTGACAAGCAGACACTACTGACCTTTTTTAATCCTAATTTTTGCTAAATCATACACAAATCTGTCTGTTCCTTCTTGAATGCATTCACCATCACCCCAACCCCATGAGTGTCTCCAGCAGGACCTGTTATCTGCTGCTGCTCAGGGCTGCCTTTCACGGTGGAGCTGGAGGCACCACGCACTGCCAGGGCACACCCGGTGCGCTGGGATAGGGCTCTTCACAAACTGCAGCACACAAGGGAGAAAGGGCAGCTATGCCTCTTTGTAGAACAGCTGAATAATTATAAAAACCTTGGGTTCATTTTTAGACCTGTTTGATCTATACAGAAAGGAGAGAATCTGGAGAATGAAGGAAAGACAAAAAAGAGAACATAGAGGGAGTAACAGTGCTGCTGTTGATTCCCAAATATCAAAAAATTTCTGTACATTTCTTCAAAACTGAATGAAACAGACACACAGTTTGGACCAAAGCCATGACTGAAGTTATGGGTTCTTTTCACTTGCTGCCTCTTTGTTCTTTAGATTGTTTTCATTCTTTCTCCACTGCTGTTGTGAATTTTGTGTCTTCCATGGACAGGTGACTTCTAAAGCAGTCTGAATGTATGTGATATGACAAAGCTGGAAAATAGCTGTTTAGTGAAGGTCTAATATTATTATTCCAGTTGCTGCAAGTGTAACTCTCGACTACCTTGTCCTGTTTACTTTAAAGTTTGCTTGCATATATGTGTTTATAAATATATATAAGCAAGTTTTGCTTTTTTTAGACTTGCTGGATTCATAATTGCTGCATACCTGAATCCCAGTACCGACTACACCATGATTAAAATTTAATACTTTACTATTAGTCAGCTATTCACTGTGTCCATTATCAAAGTGATGAAACTGTGTGGAATGAACAGACTTTTCCCTTTGGAAAAAACCCTTTTATCATTATCTATATCAGACTCCTAGGCCTTCCACCCTTTCCCTGTGGTCCTAAGTGCATTTCTTGGGAACTAGGTGTCACTCCTATCCTTAAAAAAATACTTCAACCAGGACTGACTGTGCTTGGAAACTGAACATAAAGTACATGATTTCTGGGGTCACTTCCCTCAAGAAATGAAAAAATCTTCCTTTTTCCAGCTCTTTGGTTTTCAGACTGTCATTCTCATTCAGTGAGGTCACAGGATGAAAACTCCCTTGTTGAAAGCCTGCGTATCGATCAGAGTTATGTCTCTGCAGATGCACCATTTTATTGCCTTGCTCTGACATTTCCCTCTGCTTCCTGAGCTGTGCTCTGTTGGTTTATTGTGTTAGGTATTGCCTTCAACGACAGCGATATTCTAGCCATGACACAGGAAATTATCCATCAGTTTATGCAACGATCATGAAAACATCACACATAAGTAAAATCTACATAAACTGGTGCAGATGAATCATGAATGTCTCTGGTCAGGTCATGATACGATGAAATATATTCTGTGAAGTGCAAGTGCCATTGCACAAGGGTAATATTAATGCAAGTAGATGAAAATGGGTATTTCTGAGGGTGAGAAATGTTCTGTAGCTCTTTAAGGCAATTCTCGTTCTTCCTACCAAACAGCTACTACAACAGTATGTTGCTGAGAAAAAAAGGGAATTGTGTTTATTTTCATCTCAGTAGTTTTTCCCAATTTCCTAAAGCCTTCTACTAAATATAGCTTAGATATCTTTCTGTGGCTAAAATATTTGACCGAATGCTTTTCTTGTTTCGGGGGGGGGTTTGTTTTTATCGTTTTCCTGAAAAAAAAAAAAATTATTTAAATTCAAACAGATTTTGATGAATGGAGACAGGCCAAAAATAATTGGGAAAAAAAATCAGCTTCCACATGCAGCTGTGGAAGAGTTTCCACAGACAGGCTTATTATTCTTAGGTCACTACAGGTCAATAAGAGCCAATTCTGGTCAAGCAGTATCAATTTTCTGTGTTACAATGGTATTGTTAGGTAAATCATTGCTCATTTGTTTTTCTGAGGTGTCTACTGTATGACCCACTCCTATGGCGGTGTGGACACGTGCAAGGAACTGAAGGAAAAAACAACTATTTTGAAAATAATAACTTCCCAAATAAAATAATTTCAAGAGAATAATTTTGTGAAACAGCAAATCTTGGATATGTTCAAGTGAACATAATGCTCACTGCTCACAACTGTGAGACAGTGGCTGATCTGAATCTTCAGATCATCTTATGGTGAGATGAGAGGAAAATCCTGTTTTCTTTAATGCTGATCTACTGCTATTTGATGATACATTTTTGATGTACAGGAAAATGAGAGGGAAAGGTAAAGTAACCATAGTTTACCTCCTGCACAAAAGAAATTGTGAGGAGTGCTGAAAAAGGGAGTTGTGGTAAGCCTAAGAAAGCAAGAAGTGTTTTAGTCTCTTAGTGCTTCCAGCCACATGAAGTGAACAGGCAGATGAGGCAACGGAGAATATGAAGGATCCATACTCTGACCTACCGTGGTCTTTTTAAGGTGCACCTTGGGAAGTGCTGGGCTGTTTTGTTTTCTGTCTGAGAAACCTGTGTGTTAGGAAAAGGTACATTTTCCGTGAGTGCCTGAAAAACTCGCAGATGCAGACCACATATGCCAGCATTCTAGCTGAGCTGCTGGGAGAAACAGGCTAAACCAGACCCTTGAAATAGGTTTCTTTGTGGGGACTCAGTAGGAGTGTCCACATGGTCATTCAGGATGGATCAAAGCCCAGGCAGATGTTTTCTCTCACCTTGGAATTAAACCAAGCACCATGCTCTGGAAGGAGAAAAGCTCAAGCTCTTGGTGCTGGACTTGCCTTTCAGCTGTCCCACTGTGGGCTGTGAGCCAGCACTGGTGGGGCAGATTGCACCCCAGCCGGGCTCACCAGCACATGTCCTGAACATAGCCCCAAGCCCAGATGGACATTTCAAATCAGAGCTACAACAGACTGGCTACCAGGAATGAGAATTTGCTGGCACAAGAGCTTAGCAGGTTTGATCCTTCTCTCAAGTTACCCTTTGCTCACCTTGTGGGGCAGATACAATTTCAGGGTGAGAGAAGACCAACAAAAAAAGCTGAGGATGTCATGAGCATATGAGTACAAACATTTCCTTTTGCAAAAAACAGAGAGAATTGAGCCATACAGAAACTGTGCCTCGAAGAACATCAGCATGGTGTACAACAAAAACCCTACACTGTTCATGAGGGACAACCTTTTTACTGTTTCCTCAACCTGTCTGTTTTTACTCTATACTGCTTTTTGGACCACTGTACTGGAAGTCATATTTCATAAGCATTGCACAGATTTGCAAATCTCTCTTTAATTTAGAACCTGACAAACCCTTTTAAATTTCTGACCTAAGAATCTGAAACCCATGTAAAGGAATAACACCAGAACTGCATCTCACAAAATATTACTATGTTTCTGTAATTTTTAAACTGAGCATCCCAAAGGGAGGCTCTATAATAGCCTTCATATAACAAGAAAAGAAAATAGCAACCATAAACCCCCTTACCTGTTAAAGTATTTTTTATTGATCCTGCAAATAAGTTCATCAGAGAAATACAGAGTGTTTAAAATGATCTCTGGGTAAAGTACTGCACACCATATTGCAACATAAATGGTCCCTAAATAGGCATCTTTGAGAAGCAGCACAGAAAAATAACTCATTAGGAAAACTATTTTAAAATAGTTTGTTTCTTCATTGAGGGAATGTGGTATTATTGCCCTAGAATGATTTAATTCACCCTAATTATATTCTGTTTGATATCTGCAGCTGTCTTGGAAGCAGGCTTCTGCTATGTAAATCCAAGAAATGTTTCTCATCTCATTTGAAACCCCAAAATGCTCTAATTTTCAAAGGAATTTTAAGCTGATCTCTACTTATGTTCATTGAATTTTTCAGAGGAATATCAAAAGAATAACTCAAATTTCTGAGTCCTGTCACTTATATAGACTATTCATCCTCAGTGTATCTCATAAATGTATATATACATAGAATACAGTATGTATTTGCATTACAATGTTAAAAAGCTGTGTAGATGCATGATTGTATGTGACCAGGAACATCTTCATTTTGAAATGTTCATAGAACACATCAGTATAAATTGTGGGGTTTTTTTCTTTTGTCTTTGAATTTCAGTTTACTTTAGAACAGATGTGAAGCTGTCTCTTCAGCAACTTTTTAACACAGTAAACAGCACCATTTTGCTTGACATGGAAAAACCAAAACACGACAAGTTTCTCACAAAAGTAAACGTTGTACATGCATCCCTCAATGTCTTTGGCAGTAGCTGTCCTTGTTACAGTGCCACACTGCATAATACACGTAATGATGATGTGCAGGAATTTTTAATTAAAAATTTACTAACGGATGGCCACCAAAAATGGCAATCAGCAAACACTGGTATTTTTTCTGGAATATTGCCATCAGTTCCAGGCAAGATAGAAAAGTGAACAAAGTGGAGTGAAAAACCACAAGGACCTGTAAAATGCATGAACATTCAGCAAGTGATGGCTTCTTGCTGCTCCCTACAAATTACTAATCAACAAAACAGAGCAGTTTGCTTTCTTCTACTCTGAGGGAAAATGCTGCTTTTAGAAATCTTAATAAGGGCTACAAATAGTATGGAAACAAAACAAGGGAATTCAAATGCTTTCCTTCAAATAAAAATACCTTATAAAGACATAATTCTAATCAGGGGTTAGAAATTTTAAAGTAAAAGCAGTTTTATGTTTTGGAAGTAGAACATAAACAGAATTTAGGTAATGATTCCAAAGAGAAATTCACAAACTTCCATCTACAATTACTAAGGGTGTTTTTCAGGTAAACTCCCTAGGAAACTCTGTTTTGGTACCACACCATCTTAACAGGACTAGGTTGTTGCTAAATTGAACATCAGGAGTCTTGAAATAAGCACCTTCTACAATAATTCTACCACAGAAGCCGGTTCATTAGATACAGTTTTAGTCTATCCAGTGCTTCCCAGGTTCCCACTTCTCTATTCCCAAATCTCCCACACACTTTCTGTTATAACCCATAAACTTTTGCAAAAGGACAGCACCACCAAAAACAGAAGGCATGATCTTGTTCCTCTTTGAAAGAAATTAAGAACAAGGTTTGGTCAATGAATCTCAATTTGCCATGGATGTTCAAATCGCTCATCCTAAAGTTCTTAAAAGAAATTCTTCCTTCATTCACAGTTTCTTATTTTATCTATTTTATCTGCTCCATCCTGACATGCTAATTGCAATGATTCCCTTTACAAGTTTCCCAAACCTCTTCATGTATTAAGCAGTGAATAAATGTTATTAGCCCCCAAGTTAAAAATTTGGTTTAATATGGAGGTTCATGAAATTAAAAGTTCTTTGTGGATATAGCATTAGATATGAAAACCAAAGAAAAGCTGCAGATGTTAACATGGTCACCTTAATATCCTAAAATTAACTTCTGGGGACTGGAAACTTCCATTCACTAAGGGAGACATCAGAAATTATTTTTAAAATACTCATAATCTATAAATAAATGCTGTATTGGGAAAACAGATTAAAGCTGGAGTATCTTAACTTTTACACATTTTTAATAAAAGAAACCTCATACATTTTAAACATATGCAAGATTATTCTTCAGGGAGTGTTTCAAAACTATATTTAGGGAATGATCTGGAAAGAAGTATAACTCAGAAGTTTGCCAAACTGTTGTAATGTACAAAGATCTTAGGACTCCAAATCAAAATAGATTGCTGTCACATTTTCAATTATTTCCCTTTCTCTTAAATAAGTGGGCAGATCATGAGTAAATGTCAGTATACAAAAACACCTTTATTTTCAATTGCAGGCAAAACTGATAAAAGAATGTGGGAAAATATGAGGACTCAAAATCCGTGAAAAAAAATTACATTCAACAGATACAGTTTGTTATTTTCCTAAAATACTCCACTTCGTTTCATGTGAGAAACAGAAAATGCTGGAACTACAGAGATGTATGTGACCATAGAAACTTTGTGCCAGTATATGAAAAAGCTTTGATAAAATATCAGTATAATAAGGTCTTCAGGTGAGAGTTTGAACATCAGCAGCTAAGGATGTTCACATCATGTCTAAATCAATGCTAGTACAATAAACAAATTACAAAGATTTTAATTGCTAAAAAAGCAATTTCTACAGCAATTTAGAAGTATATCAGAGAAAATACTTAAAAGTTTCAGTGGAAACCTTTCACCTTTAAGTCACAATTTTGATGGTTTATGGTGATGACTTTCTCCAGCTGTCAGAGACTTCCTCTATTCTCCATCACCTTTCCAAAATGATAGAAATTGGCCCTGAAAGGATGCCATCTATCTCTTTCAGCACCTTGGTTGTCTTCCACTGGATACCACAGACTAGTGTATGTCAATTTTTTCAAAGTGGTACCCAAATAGATCCTTCTTTACAGCTAGTGGTTCTTCTGGAATCTTTTTTCCCTGAGCACAGGGCTCTATAAGGCATTGTTGGTGAAGATTGAAACAAAGAAGAAATTGAGCATCTCAGCCTTATACAGCGTCTGAGGAAGGGTCAGGAAGAGGCTGAGTACTGGGACTTTTTACCCTGGAGAAGAAAAACTTGCAGGGATCTTATCACTGTGTGTAAGTAGCTGGTGGAGGTGGAGGGAATAAATAAGACAGAGTCATTCTCTCCTTCATGCTCTCCAGAGGCAGGATAAGAGACAATGGGCACAAACTAAAATACAAAAAATTTCATTTAAGCTGTTTTACTGTGAGGATCGTTGAACCCTGAAACATGTTGCCCAAAGATGCTGTCATTTTTCCTTGGAGATGCTCAAAACCGGACTGGACACAGCCCTGGGCCCCCTGCTTCAGCTGATCCTGCCTCTAACTTCATGTGTTGTACCAGATGATTTATGGGGGCCCCTTCAAACCTCAACCAGTCTGAAATTGTATGGTTTTGTGACAGATACTGCTTAATAAATTCACATTCCCAGACTTAATTCCTAGACCTTGTGAAAAAAACAATATTCATGCATTTTTTTTGCTCTCATTTTTAACTTTTATAGATTTATATTATATAAAAATAGGTTTATTTATTCATATATAGATATATGGGAATAAGTAGACTGGAATGGCCACGTGCTTAAGCTTATGTATAGAAGGGGGGATGATAGCATATGGACACTACCATCAGCTCCTTTGGTGAAAGAAAAGACAATACTTCTGTGTAAAACTTAATTTAAAACATTTCTTACTCTCTTGCTCTCCAAGCCCCTTCATCTCTGCACTTGTTCATGACAGCAGCATTCCTCCAAGCAACAGCAACACCTGATGTAAGGCAGGCGGAGATTTTTATTCAGCAGATATGTAAATTTTATGTTGATGAAGATTTTTACAGTGCATGTCTGGAGATGTCTGGCTTGTACTTTTCAAATTCCCATTGCAGACAGAGTCTTGCTGAGCAGAGTAGTCTGCTTTAATCTTGGGCTCAGCAATTTACCAAGGATTACATGATTTAGACTGCATTCATAAGTAAATCAGGACCTGATGAGACCCTTTCACTTCATGTCACTTAGAAAAAGGAGGTAAAGGAGATCTAATATCATGTGAAGCTAAGTCCATATGTTTGGAAAGCTGCAGGCAAAATTTCTTACTATCTTTTGAAAAGTAACCTGTGACAGTGGTAGAGGGTAGTAAACAAGGTCTACAGAACACAGAGATATGAGAAGAAAGCAGGTGGGGAAGATGCAGAGATGTCTGAAACATAGTTTTATTGAGATGTTTGTTGGGCGAGAGGGAAATAAAGATGAAAATGTAAAAAAAATTTTTTTTTTTACTGGGCGGTTTCAATAGGATTAAAAAAAATAAGTTAATTACATGGCATTCTTTGAAATAACTCATAAAGATAAGTAGCAGTAGACTTGGTGAAAACCGTGGGTTTAGGTTTACATAAAAATTCCACAAAACAAACCAGTTAGCAACAAATACATCACAACAGGGGCAAGCTGATGCTGGAAAAATTAACTTTTATTTGAAAAATTAAATCATACAAACAGGTGCACACAATCTGTAGTATTAAAGTCACTGTACCATCTCTCTGCAAGACTTTTCTTCATGATTCATTAACCGTTCATAGACATATATACAAGTGATATATAGTACAATTGTTGGTAAGATGGTAAGAAAATTTGTCAGAAATGAACAACTTAAAGTTGTGTGAGATGTCTGAGACTCAAAAAATAGACTTACTGACAGAATTCCAGCTTTGCAGAGTAGTGAGCAGCTGAGAAGTTTTACTCTGTGTGGAATGGGCATCAGAAACCAAAGACACTTGGCTGTATTGTTAGCTGACTTTCTTGGCATCCTATAATTCCAGGATTGTCATGCAAGCTGCTGCTGGCAAGAGGTTTTTTTGAGGAGCAGTAGTATGGATTTTTATATATGACAAATTTTATGGTCAGTACTGTGTGTTCAGCTAATTGCTAGGGCAGCTGAAGTGCTGTGAGATTATGTGCTGAAGAATAAATGATTCTGTACCTGTCTACATTAATTTTCATTGAATAGCAGGGTTGATCTCTAGTGCAAACAGATCTGTTCTGGAAATGTAAGATAATATGTACTTGATAGTAAATGTGAAAATAAGATACCAGTTCCAGACCACCTCTGTGTACTCAGCTTTTCTCTAGGATTGTTGTAGTTTCCTATTCCATACATGCAGTTTTGACTACTAGAAATTCTATGTGTTCCTGAATATTTGGTTTTTATTTTAGCCATCTTTTGTATTCTTTCTCAAACTATTCACCGATTTTCTTTGCCGATGGATAGACTCTCTGCACAGTAGCTTGGCAAGTATCTCAGGAGTTTTTGGCTTGTGCACAATATCACAAGGAAAGTTGTTCGATAGATTATTATGTAATTTGGTATGTGGTTCCAAATCTGTGCAAAAACACATTAAGTCATATAAGTCAAACAAGACTTTTGTAAGGTGCAAGAAAACGATCTTGTCTGAGTGCAATTTAGATGACTTGCTGGAATTTCCCTATGCATTGAGTGCCTTAATGGCATATTAGCTGGTGATAAACAACACAATTTGAAGTGTTTATCTGAAATATACTGTATTGCACTGTTACGTCTGTCTGCACAGCTGATCCTATCTTTGGTGTTCCTCAATAGTCTTCCATTGTACCTCACTGTTGAAATGTCAATTTTCATTCCCAGATATTTCTCCTGAAGTGCTCAGGGTTCTTTCCTATCTTCCAATTTTTATTTCATCAGTCTAATGGGACGTGGGAGCTGAGGTACCATTTTGAATGAAGACAACACAAGTGTGAATATTGAAGTACTTCAAATAATATTTTAAAGCATCTTTTCAGTGAGAAAATTAACTTTCTTACATACAGATAAAAATGGTGCTTTTGCCAACAAATATAGTAGGAAGATGTCTTTTCCCAACATACAGATTTTCTTCGATACACTGCAGACTCTAAGGAAGACAAAATTTCAGGAAATCTGTGACTTACAAGAGTATGAGGGAAGAGACACAATTTGCAGTAAACACTGTATTGTTATGAAGACATACAAACTGTACACTGCAGGAAGAAAACAGAAAATGGAAATGCAGATAATACTGAAAAACAGTGTTAATAAGGCAAGTTTCATAGCTGGTATTGAAAATAACAAGAAAGTTATTTAACTACCAAGTAATGGAGACAAAAGCTGCGGTTTACAGAAGACTATGATGATGAATGATAGACAGTTTGTCTGCATCTAAGCATAACTGGGCTTGATAATACTATAATAAATGTTGGTTTGGGTTTTTTTATAATGTGAACTCACCTAGGTAACATTTCCATGTACATTTGCTCACATGCATGTTTGCCAATACAAAAACTGAAGATGAAAGAAGTATAGAAAGTGAAAAAACGTAATTTCTTTTTCAAAATTCACCTCTCATGTACAAGTCTTAGCAGCCACAGCTGAATTTAAAACAAATTAGGCAAAGACTGAAGTAAACACTCTTTTTCCTCCTTCCAGAAATATATTTGTGTTGCTTCTTCTTTCAGATTTCCATTTAAAGATATGCCGTTTTAATTGGCATAATCTTTTGAAGCAAAACATTTGTCACTTTTTAAACAATAACCAGTGGGACAGAGATAGAATGTGTAGATGTGTGCCACTTATTTTTCCTCATCTAGCACCTAGTTTATTATATAGGGTGTAGAAATAAAAGCAATTATGCGAAGGACAGAACAGAATTTGTTGAAGGTGTATATATTGCACTAATTTGCACCAGAGTACAGGTCATTAATTCCACCTTGCACTTTTTATAATCTCCTACTTAATTTCTCTTATTTTTTCCCTTTTTTTTTTTCCTCTTGGTAACGTAAATTCATTCTCTAGCCAGAGCTAAGAAGCTAAAAAAGATTTAGGTCATGATTAAATGCTCCTGTACCAATGACTATGAGTAGACATAAACCTATAAAAAGGATTCAGTTTCTCAGTTAATTTTGAAGATATCTGGTTCCACAGCCCTTTTTCATTCATTTTCAAGACATTCAGTGAAAATAGCATCATTCCATAGTTTGTACATCTAGGAAGTGTAAATGGACACAGCTACTTCTGTCTTAAATTTGCAGTAGGCAGAGCATACTAGCCACTGTGAAGAAAATTAACCCTATCCCAGCCAAACCCCAACACAATTGGATATTAAATAATGGCTTTACAGTAAATATATTTTCTTTAAGTAATCAAGAACGAGGTGTTTGTCTGTGAGGGGTTTGTCAGTAAGTTGAAACAAACTGAATTAAACAGGATGCTCATAGCTTAATCGTGGACTGATAAAATGCCTATGTCTTAACATCTCTCACTGATAAGGACAAATCAAAATGACATTCAATCAGTTGTTATTACTGAATACGATTTCCTCAGTGAATTAAAATGGGCTTAGCAAAAAAAAAATATACATATATCTATAAAAGCATAATTCTTTCAAGTGGTGTACACTATTAAGATGGGAATCAGAAGTAGACATGGTAATCAATAAAAACTGGCAAATCACATATTCAAACACATAGAAATTTCTAGGTACATAAACAATCCTTTCATATGGGCCAACACATGCACAGTAGATAGCATTTTAGCAGTAGGTTACTTCTAAATTCTAACTTTATAAAAAAAAATTGCAAGAAAGAGGTGCTTAAACCATGGCCATATATTGCTGACTCAAAAAGTAGAAGACACAGATATGGCAGCTACCGATTGCTAGAAAGCATAGAGGTATGCACATTTTCCAGCCTGATTGATAACCCCTCTTCAATCTGAAGAGAATGTTTTTCTTCAAATCTCACTTCTTCCAGATTCCCCAAATGGCTGAATCTGGGCCAGAGGATTCATGATGGAAGAAAGGGGCATGTGAAAAGATTGCTCCCAAGCTTCATGTGTAGGGTGATGACAAGTCTGTGTTCAATTTCTTAATCTGTTTCTACATTTTTCTTGATACAGATGTTGTATTAAAAATATAATGCTATTGTAAACTCACAGCACTGATCATGATCTAGCTTCAACCGGAGACACTTACTGTAATCATGTGAAAGATATTCTTTAGTATTAGTAAAGATATGAAATCTGCATGGGCTGTTCAGCCTCTGCAGTCCTGAATCCAGTCAAAGATTTGTTGGACTAGGGTGCATGGTGATTTCACAAATTAATATTACTAGTTCTTCACATGTAACCAGAAATGGCTTTAAAATGCACTTTCTTTACTTTAATAACAACTGTCACTGGACTTCTGCCATGAAAAACTTTTCCTGGAAAAAAACAGGAAAATTTTCAGATACTGTGAGAAATGCTGATGAGATGCAGATGCAGCCCTTCCTTGACCTAGGAAACATCCAGACATATTTTATGTGGTTTAGCTAGCTGTACTGCAGCCTTGAGGATTTATGAGTGTTGCCTAGGAACAATTCTGTTTATTTATTTCAGTGCATACTCAGTCATTAAAACAAGTCACTGGCAGCTAGAAAGAAAAGTGTTCTCAAGCTACTAGTGATGCATTCTCAGGAGAGATGGAGTGGATTCCTAGTCATAATCTTTAGTGTTGTGCATTGTGCAACTCCTTCTTCCCCGTGTAGGCTATGAGAATATTTCCTTTGAAATGTAATGGTTTTGCATCCGTGAGTCTGCATGGACTTTTTCTGCAGTTTTCTATTCTTTTTATGTCTCAGCAGAAGATGTCAAGGAGGCAGAATACATTTTTTTATTTAATCAGCAATCTCAAACCCTTTGCTTGGTTTCCTCTTTCCCCGCTGCTCTCAGCTCTCCTGTTTAGAGACTGTTCCTCAAGAGTGTCATTGAAGTTGCATTCTTTACTGCGATGCTTTATCAGCAACTCTAACACCTTTAAGAGATAGAGAGTACATAGAAAACATACTAACAGGAGGAAAAAGAGGAGCAGGGCACAATGAAAACACCCAGAGACTTTGGAAAATATTCAAAAGTAAAGCAAGGCAGAAAAGATTATCTACTTCCTAGAGGAAAACAACATATCTAGGAGAAAAAATATACAGAAAAGAACACAGATAGACTCCAGCAAAGAGAACTGCCTCTGATATGTCTGTCTGACCTTGTTTCTTGCACTCTTATATGTAGCAGGTTTAAGAGAAGCCCAGTGTTAATGAGCTCAAACAGAAGAGGAGGGTTAAGTCCTTGAGTGTGAAAGAAGTCTAATATCTTGATTTATAGCGCATTAAGTATACTGTCAAATGTATTCATTACCTCTCAATAATAATATTTCAGCTGTGAACATACAGTCTGCAAATTGAATGCAAGACTGGAAAAGTTTCTGGTGGCAGACATACTTGTTAGGGTATCTGGCAAAAGAGTTCTTGGGCAAAGTGCCTGAATCTTGATAAAGAGATAAAAAAATCTCTTGTCCTTGAACGAGACAAAATATGTACTTATTGCCACAAATTCTACCCAGGGAAAAAGTCTGCAAACAGATATCACTGCTGTCAGTACAAGGCTGCTGCAACAGCTGAGTCTCAATTAGCAGTATGGCATGGGCTGTCTGGGTCCTGCACCTCACAGCTGTTTCCTGATGGGTAAAACGCTCTGCTAAAGACTTAAGAAATCTAAGGGGTGCTTCATGTCATCTTTGGGTGAATGGTGGAGTTGAGAAACGTGGCAAGGTGGACTGTGAATGCCAGTGAAGCTGTTCCAGTACTGGGAGTCACAGCCACCTTCTGAAGGGGAAGCTTTTTTCACCTGTGAGAAAAAAAGCAGCTCCAAGAAAATGGGAAAGGACTGTGTGTTGGGCTTCTACAGTGGCAGATGGGAGCAATGGAGCTCCAGAAGATCAAGCAACCTATAGCTGGACTATCAATACTGATATTTCACTTGGCAAGAAAGAGAGTGTTAGGAGACTGCTAGGTTCAGAGACAGGCAGCTCTACTAATTGCTTCTTGCCGTGGGTGGTCAGCCAGAAGCTGAGTATAAGAGATCCCTGGCAGCTGCAGAGTGACCACTAACAGCTAAAATGCTTTAGAGTTTCTCATTTTCTCAGCAAAATATCAAGGTTTTTCATGAACTCTCTTCCTGCTGGCATCCTTCAGCCTCACTCCTTACACTAGCAGCATGTCCTGCTCTACCAGACTGCATCTTCAGGGTATCCCCTTTCTCTTCTCAATCCTACCTTTTCTGGTCACACTGAGTTTAGGGTCAGAATCAATAACATAGGTAATGCATGAATAATTTATATCCACCAGGATCGGTTTTGGTCTCCCACGGGACTCTATGAGAGTGACCATTTTGTAAACTCATCTCTCAGGTTTGTGTACTCTGCCACTTCTCAACAGCCAGAGTCACGAGACAACCTATACTTCTTGAAACTTGCATCACTGCTGTCTTTGCTCTGTCAATAAAAAATTGATTCTGCAGATGGATCTTATTTATATTGTAGGAAGTTTAGCCACATTATTTTTCTTCTTACTTTCCTGCTTGAATTCAGTTCTAAAATACCTGTGTAACATCTCCTGCTATATGAAACAAAATATATATTTGGCCTGATTCCAGCTATATTTCTTTTGGATTTATAGCTGTTAACTGTCTTCTGTTGAAAAAGTGCTGATTTACATTACCTTGAGCACAACTTCACCAGCCATTATCCCAGGCTTCAAAAATATCCTCTAAAACCTCTCTCAGGTATTGCGAAGTTAACCCACAGCAGTAGACAGGTTAGACAACCCGACCTGTGTTAACAACCAATATTTTTCCCCATCTATTTAATAGCTCATGAGGTTTAAAAGCCAGGTTCCTCAATTATGTTTTGCATTTCAACCAATTCATTCTGGTAACGTCTCCCTGTAAAAATGAGATAACATCCTGTAAAGATAAAAGTCTACCAACACGCACTTTACTGAATGTCTGCATTATGGGGGTTCTGCATGTCATAGCTGCTGTCCTATTTGAAGACGACTTGAAATAAGCTCTTTTATTGATCTGTACATCAAATGCTCTGAAAATGTAAAAGAGGGGCTTAGACTGTCAGTAGCTTGGTTAGCTCACAATATATTGTCTCCAGTCTAATTTCTTTAATGTGAAAGGTGATAACAATGGCTGAAATTCATGTGCTGTCATCTGTCAATACATTTCAACAAAAATTAACAACTGGTTGTTGGAAAGTTTACTTGTATTTCTTTCTTGAATATAGAATCACTAAAGCACTGTCAGGGTATTTTAGCATAATATCTCCTGGGTCATTTGTGGTGCCCATTTTTGGATGAAACATGCCTTTTCACCATCTCTGACTGTCATAGAAGTTCACAGTGTTTATAGAGAGGAAAAAGGTTGGGAAACCGTTCCAGTGTGCTGCAGGCTTTCTGAGAACAGATGTCAGTCAGACATAAAAAAATAAACTTGGCTCAGCTGAGTTTACCTTATAGACATCCTTGGGCTATTAAAAAAACAACCTTGACTCCTGTTCCCCATCACAGAGAATTAGTTTGATGTTGACTTCATGCTTGATCTAACACCACTGAATTTAGTAGTCTTAAGTCAGGGATGAATTCGGCCCTTGGTCTTTAAAGCAATCTTTCCCCTCGTGTGTAACAAAAACACCATATGGTAAGTCCTTGGCTTGGCATCCATAGCTCAGCTTGCTATCACTCCTTTCTGATGCTGTTGCTGGAAAAGGTTAGAGCCTGCAGAGCTGGTTCAGTCAATTCAAAACCTGCAACAGAGAGTGGAAAAGGAGTTAACAGAGAGCTTCATCCATATGAGTCCTCCTGCTCATACTCCAGGGGTTGTACATCATACAAGTTGAATTGTTTACTGTTTATAGAGTCATGGACTTGAGATGCACATAAAATCAGAACAACAATCCTCTTCTTAAAACCGCTGAATTATTCCTGTAGTTCAGTCGGTGAGACATCCCTCCTCCTAAGTACTTGGAAAAGAAGCAGTGCCTGTATAAGTTCCCCTTCACACCATCTCAAATGAAGACCTTTGCTGTAGAATATGGTCACCAGTAATACAGCAAGGAGTTAGGGAGCCCAGTGAAGCAGCTTTGTCATAGTGCACAATGTATTCACAAACAATCTGAGGATCTTCACTCAAAAGTTCTCCTCCCCACGTTGAATTTGTAAGCAAGGAAGCTACAGTTACATCAATATATCTGCTGAATTTAATTGTCTAAAGTGCTTTTTCCCTACACTTGTAAAAACCTGCGATTGCATGTTGCAAACTAGGTGGAATTGTAATTTGACCTTGCCAGTTTCTTCAAAGCCTCTCCAGTGGTTTCCTCTCTAAAGCCATATCCAGCACAAACACTATGCAATGAACTGCTGAGCTGCACCTCTGCCTTTTGCCACCTGTGTTGTAGCAGGATTAGCTCCTCTTTGGTCTGCTATGCCGACCTTTGACTCGCTGTTTGTCTCAAGCACATCTCCAGTTTCTCTAGTGGTCTGCATGTGGAAAACAGCTTGCAGATAAAAAAATCTCAGTTTGATGCTTTTAGCTCTCTCCCTGAAGCTATTCTACTGCATTCAAAAGACTTCCACTGTTGGATATCAAAATACTAAATTAAGACTTTTTCGTATTTCAAGATGGGTTTGTATGAAAACAAAGATTCAAACACCCCTATATATAAAGAATGATATTGTTTTATACAAAGTTTTAGCAAGTACTGGCTTTCTTTTGCAAATAAATTAATTAGTCTTTCACTTGAAAATCAATCCTTTGGGGATTTTTCATGCTGTTTCCAATCATGCACTTGTCTCAGCTGAACTCAGAAACAGAGAGACAGCTCTTCAAACTTCCTGTATCATTAAAATTCACATAGCATTTATGGAAGAAGAACCATTAAAAGATTTATTTCAAAGTTTCTGGTGGGGTTGTTTTCTCTTGTTTTTAATAATTGATGGTTCTTTTTTTCCTGCAGAACAAGTTTATACATTTGCAGTACAGCACAGAAGAAAATTCACAAAGCATAGCTGAGCTCAAGAGGTGCTACCTCTTCTGGGTCCCTCCTCATTTGAGGGGGAGAGACAAACTTGTCTGGAGAGCAATTCTAGAATAAGAGCCCATTTTAAGGCATATAATTCTCCCAAAGGAGCTGTCTCTTTCAGTTGACAACAGGCCTGGAGGTTAAAATCTCCAGTACTAAAGCAAGCCTTTGTGGACACCCTCGCCCATTGCAGGGCTTTTTACTGAACAATCACCTACTTTCGATTTCACAGATTTCTGCCTCGTTGGGTGCACTGAAGGGAAGAACAGGCTGTGTCAGTACTTATTTATTTTCCTTGCCAGCCTCTCTGTCAACCTGTGGTCTTTTGCTTTATTTACTGCCAACTGTTCAGACCCTTCTCTGAATGCAGAAAACATATCATTTTCCAACCCAACTGTGAGATGAGACATAGGATTGTTCTCCTTTTACTAATCAGGACATGAAGGGTAGTGAAATTCCAGACATAAAAGAAAAGAAAGCTATAAACACCTTGAGACACATGAGTAGGGCTTGAATGTTCAGAGCAGAGCTCCTGGGGCAGTAGCTGATAAATATTACAGAGTTTTCATTCTCTGTATGAACCAGTACCAGTGGAGGATGAGATGCACGACTTAGCAGACAATTTTCAAGCTTTGATGGCTGTTGTGTCTCTGGCATGTGTGGGTTCATTTCTGAGCTTGGAGAAGTGCTTCTCCCTCCTCCAGGCTTACATCTCACTTGTCCTTACCCAGTCCTCTTATGAACATCTTAGAGGCTGTCTCTCTATAACCCTCAATGCTATACCCTCTTCTGCAGATATTTATTCATGTCTTTGCATGTGTTCACCTATTTTCAGCCTTGCTGTCCTAGTTTCACTGTATATTCCCCTCTCCCAGCCTTCTTGCTCATCTAGATCTTTTGCCTTGTAAGGCTGCATTTCCCCACCTCACAGGCTGCTGTGCTTTCTCCTGGGCTCCAGCGACAGCCACACTTAGAGCAGTGGAAAGTGCATTCTCATAGACCCATTGCTCATAGCAGTCATAAGTAATAATTTCAATAAGCAAAAATTCCTGTTTCAGAGACAATTTGCACACTCTTCAGAAGAAGGAACACTGGAAATGTGAAAACCAGTAAGGATTTTTTTGCAGGCTAGTAAGTCGACCATGCTTTTGTAGGCATTCTTTGAAACAGCTGCTTTCCTGAGTCAAAAGCAGGAATATATTTGAAGGCCTTATTCCACAGAGTCTTGGCCTCGGTGCAACATAAACCAATTACTAGTCCTTGCTGCTATTGTTAAAAACTTTTTTAAAGAAACTTTCTAAAAGAAATTTTGTCTGAAGTGCATTTGCTGACATGGAAAATTTTAGCAGCAACAGCTGAAATTTGACAAACTGGTAGATAATTGAGTGCAGGATCTTATACAGAAAGTGTTAGATGACAGCCATTTTTGTACTCATATTCCTACTCATCTCCATTTATAATGTGCCACTTTTCAATTGCTACAGAAATGGATGAGAAAAATGTTATTCGACTTTTCATTATTTTCTTGCAATTACAAATGAAATAATTACATTATTAAGTATATCAAAGCTTTCACATAAAACGTGTTGATGGTTTCAGGATATTCTTTTTTAGTTTTTAATGACAAAATGCATAACACTATTTTGGGCTGAAATCAATAGAATACATAGTCATGAAAAATTTTCAAGCTATTATGAATATGTGTTATTTTTGGTACTCGAGTTCTATGCTTTTTCTACTTTTTTATTGTTTGATTTTACACACACTAATGTGTAAACACTTTTTCAGAAAATCTGTGTTAGCAGGAAAAAACGGGTTTTTCTTTTTAAGGTAATCGTTTTGTTGAGTCAACATAAACTGCTTGCTCTTTCTCTTGACTGTTGCAACTCATAGGAAGATTATGAGTCATCAAGCAGCAGACCTTTGTAAACAGAATAGGAAATTAGATTTGTGAGAGCTTTTCCATTTAGGCATGAAAGCTGTTCTAAAACCAGAAGCATTGTTTAAATCTTCATATAACTGTTGTAATGTAATTACAGCTAATAAAGAAAGTTTAAAGGGCTCTTTGGGTAGAGCAGATGAAATAGTTAGATATAAACCCCATGTTTATCAGAGGAAGTAGCTGTTTAGCTGGAAGGGCTTGTATCCCTATTTAATTTCTTTTCCATGGCACAAGAAGACAATGTTCAGCCTCAACCAATACAGAATAGACAATCTTGGAGAAGCCCTGAGGTATTTTTTTTCAATACCCTTTCTTTAACAAATGCAAACTGGCACTTTCCAGCAACTGTGCGTATGCACAAACACAGGCTGAGGCTTTTCCTCTGACTGCAGAAACTATGGAGTAATCGACTAAATACTCCACAGAGCTCCTATCCATCTGCCATATGACACAATTTAATAAACTGCATTTTTTGTAATCCCCAGACAAAATTTGCACATCTGTTAGCAGCATTAGCCACCTGGGCTTGTAATAATATTTCTGAAGTATTTAAAAAAAACTGTGTTTCAAAAAAGTTAGTGCATTTCTTTGAAATTGTCTATCAGAAAAATGCATTCTCCAAGTCTGAGTTGGTAGTGATTACAACTCACTTTTCTCACCTTCAGCTGCTCTCAAACAGCAGGATAACTCCTGGGAATCATGAGTGTAGATATTTATAAGCTACAGGAAACGGGTCTAGACAGTAACTGTTTCTCTTCCTGAGGTATTATCTCTAGGTTTTCAACTACATAGGCAAGAAAAAAAAAAAAAAAAAAAGCTTACTTGCACCATATTTATCAGCCCTTTAAATGAAATTCAAGTTTAGTGGTGCTTAAAGTTGGAGGGTACTGCTTACTCATGATGGGAGCACAAGGTAGTTTGCCTTGCACAATCTATTGTCTTTTCATTTCGTTATTTTCTGGCAGGGACTAGGCACACTACAGCTATATTTACTTTCTGTGAAGCAGGACTCTAGGTCTGTCCTTGTCAGTGGTTAAAAATAGCTGAGAAGACAGATGTTTCTTTAATGGGAAAGTAGAAAATAGGGCTGTGGCTGTAACTTGTCCTACTGACATTATCAGACAATTACCTAAGTTTGCTGAACTCATGTGTACATTCTGCATTTGAGATGCTCAGTAACACTGATGAAAAGACACGCGATGTAGCTTTTATGCACAGCACTACCGAAAACACATGTATGTTACAGCAGAGCATCCAATGGCTTTGTACTGCTGATACAGATTTGATACAGATTAGTACATACACGTTTTATTGAGAAATAGTATTTAGTTTCTGAGAGATCAACAGAGTGCAGGGTCACTTAATTCTTCTTTTCAATTAGGAGTTTTAATTTGGTATTATTGAAATACCATTTTCTTAGGTAGCCTTCTTGGGAAGTTAAATTTTATCTTTATTATATACTTTACACAGTTTCCACAAGGGGTAAATGATTATTAATAGCAGATCTTGCACATTTAATGAGCACCTGCTATGCAGTGTGGGTCAGTGTTTTTGATGAAACATTTCAAAACATTTACTATAATTAGTGCAATTAGGCCTCTCGAATAGCTGCCCTGTCTGTAGAAAATCAGATTCTGAAACTTTGTGCTGGTTATACTACCTGCTGGTTTAAACAAGTTTCCGGCTGTTTGGGTAAAATTTATTAAATTGTCAGATTTTCTGGAGAAGTGCTTAGCAGTAGTGGTTATAACCATGCAGAAATGTTCATCTTTGTTTAGGCCAATTGCCCATTTATATATCTGTCCTACCTTTGACAATGGTCTGTATGAAATGATTCAAGGGTAAATGCAAGAGATTGCCTCCTAGACAAGTACAAAACATCGTCCTTAACTGAAAGTTTCTCTTTAGTAGTCCTCAACTGAATTCCCTGCAAGCATGTGTATGACATCTAAAATGGGTGATTCTTGTCTAATTTAGCTCTCCACTTGCTTTTTTCTTGTGCAAAGTCTTTGTTCAGACATGCATTGTGTAGACCAGCACTGGGACCTGCTCTTCTTTACCGATGTCATGCTGCTAAGTTTGGACATGGCTTATACATGGCCTACAGACTGTGTCTCTCCCACTTCATCTTTAACCTGCCTCATTTATTTGGACTATAGGTTCTGCATACAGCACAGCCAAAAGATCACCCTTTATATGGAAATCCCACATCTCTACATCTGTATGTAGCAAAAATAATTAACAAGAAGATCCTTTTTAAGTTTCAAAGCAAATTGGATTACTAATATCATGACATTTATTTATTTATTTATGAGGGTTATTTTCAGCAATATTGGTTCCTTTCATGCAAAAGCTTTGATTTTGTCTTAGGGGTTTTTTTAAGCCAAATTAACTTATACCAAATGTCGCTGCTAAGACGGCAATGTTATCCCAATCTGAAATGATTTGCTTTACTTCTGAAATATTAAAATGTTCTTTGAAATGCTCAATCAAACAGTTCTAATAGGAATTTTTAAATTGTTAATTCTGCAGAAAATGTTCATGTTACTTTTGAAATACTCTTCAGTAATGAGTTCTGAGAACTGGCCTTCTGTGTGTGCTTGTTGAACTGAAAAAAAAAAGTTTAAATATAATATTTCATTTTAGTCAAATAACATCCTTGGAATGTAACTGTGAAACCGTAAAAATCACAAAATATTTTTTCATTGAAAACTGGTTAATTAGCTTGTGAAGCGGATTAAATTACCTTTATTTTCAATTTAAGCCCTTCCAATAACCTACGAAATACCTGTAAATTCTCCTAAAGAAGAAAACATTCTGCCATTTCGTAAATGAAATATTGAGGATGCATTTTAACAGAATTTACTGCAACCACACTGTCTTCTAGTTTCATGACCTGCTATTCTTCCAAATACTATGGCTAGTAGTGTTTTAGAAGCCCAAATTTTTGTAAATAACAAACTCTTCTGTTGCTGAAAGAAATTTATTACATCTGTTGGTTTGCATTGCAGTAAGACTCTCATTTTCAAACACCAGTTTTACTCATATTTTCTTGAAGGACCAAAAACCAGAGAAACCGTTTAGCACAGAGTATGATACATAAAGCTGTGAGATTGCTGTGGGCAAGTTGATCATTTACTTTGAAATTCAGTTTGACTAACTTTTCCATGCACATTATGCAAAGTTATTTTCAGATTTGGCAAATATTTCCAACATGAGAAAATATTGGTGCAAAATAAACACATGGAAAGTTATCAACACAAACATTGAAAATATGTTTGCAAATACATATGAATATCTGCATTATGCTTGTAGAAAATTCACTCAGCTTCAAAAATAAAAACACTTAAAAGGAAGACATTTTTAACAGAATATTAGTATATACCACTTTATACAGTTTATTCTTCAGTCTTCTCTGTTCACAGTTTGACTAAATAATAGCCAAATCTGAACTATGCGTATTTGTAATGCTGGTATCTTATGATTATAGTGTGATGCGTGTAGACACTTTGCGTATGCAAATATTATCTACATGATGTTAAGCAACAGTTTTCCTTTCACATATTCTGGCTCAGGAAAAGCACTTGTTTTAGCAGGGTCAAAAAGCATTGCAGGCAGGATGCCAGCTCAGAATGAATCATTATGTTTACAATTTGGAGAAATCAGTTCAGTTTCCAAGCAAAAAAAAAAAANAAAAAAAAGACTCTAGAATTAATTTTCTATATATCTCTTGGGCTCAAAGTACAGCAAATGAAATAAATCTATCCTCTCTCCACTTCCCCATCAGTCCTTAATAATCATCTGCAAAATGATGGTCAAAATATTTAATGTATTGCTGATATGACTTGGGAAAAAACTAATAAACAAAGGAGTGCTTTGATCAAAGACTCCTCTTGAAGACAAGATTCAGTTTATTTGGAGGTTAATAATCTTGGAGTGCTTCAATATTTTAGATCTGCTACAATGAAGTTGTCAAAATATTTTTAATTTCAGAAGCCTTGACTTCAGAGAAGCAACTCTTACTGTCACAATGATCCATGACCTAGTTACAAACAGATTTGTTTCCTTCTTTTCTCCCAGTTCTCTTTTCCCTTCCCTTCCCTTCCCTTCCCTTCCCTTTCCTTCTTACCAAC
>VYXC01001358.1:61158-198886 GCA_013397175.1 Platysteira castanea
CCCTTCCCTTCCCTTCCCTTCCCTTCTTACCAACTTACTTTGCTTTACTTTATTTTACTTTATTCCCTGCCATAAGATGGCAGAAGGAGAAGAATCACACCAGTGTCAAAAGAAGGGAGAATGTTGGCCAGTACAAGTGGCATACAGAAGGCTGGTGCTACCAGAGTGACCTGAGTTCCAGCTGCACAGACAGGGTAAAAACAGTAAAAGTTCTGTACGTGTTGTGTACAGCTGTCTTCTGTCACAAGTAATCTGCAATGAAAGCAAACTAAGCTTTTTTTTCTGCAGTTCCTTTTCCTTCCTTGGCCTTTATCTATTTTTGGAATTGCCCTAAGAACATGTATGTAACCATTTACATCAAAATAGGATAGGCAGACCAAATTTAATGTCCCTGTGAGCCAAATAGCTTCACACACAAAATCCCAAAACAGGAGAGAAAGTTGTTCCATGTTTCAAGGACCTAAGAATTGTTTTTTCTTGCAAATGAGTGGTTCAGGCGTAGACTACTTTTCAGGGATCAGAAACAGCACCAGAGATTGCTTTTATATACTATTTTCAAGTCACACCTGCTCACCATGAGGCAAGATGTCAGAAAATAATGAAGCAATATTATACATATTGAAGTTGCAAGTTGGGAAATGGGAATCAGATCAAAGGTTTCTGAAGGATGAAACTTAGAAACAAGTGAATTTCTGACACTGAAGAGTGAATAGATTGTCTTTGAAATTCTTTCTTCAGTCATTGGAGCATGCTGATGGGTTTTCTATTTCTTTCTTTTTTTTCCTCATCTTCTTTTTTTAAACATCTCATATGACAGAATTAAGTATTACAAACATCAAACTCAGTAGAGCTACTGCTGCAAATTTTCCACAAAGCAAAAAAATATTACACTGGTATCTTACAGATGTATATACTTAATATATTTTACTGACCTCAATATGTGTTCTGGATAAAACTACAGAAAGTTTGCCATTTCACATGTTAGTCTCTGTGGATTTACACTGTAGTGGTGTGTTTCAGCTGTATGTTCCCAGATTTGTTGCCTTTTGGGAAGTTCAGCCCTCTGCAATTTTTGCATTTGTATCCCTATATAGAATTCAAACATGGTGACGCAAACTAGTGAGAGCAATTTCAAAAGAGATTAGTCCAGCCTACTAGGAAGTCAATTAAAATTATCCAGAATATTCCCATTTTGGGCTGCTGTAGCCCACGTGGTAGGTGCTGTCACCATCAAAAGCAGGGAGCTCGTTTCTCTGAAATGAGAACCTTTAATTGGCACTGCAGCTACTGCTGCACTGACAGGCGGGCACTCCCAGCCCAAGTGATCAAACACGAGTAACTGAGCAGCCCATGGAGCTGAGGGAAGCAGCCACTGCCGTGACCCGGATCACTGAGCTTGCTGGAGACACACGATTGACTTCAGGTAAGGGCTGGGGCCAAGCAAGGAGCTCTGACACTTTGAGCACTGCTGAACTTGTGTGTCACACAGCACAGAGCATGCTCCTTTCATTTTCAGCAGAGTGCTTTCAGCTACTCTCTTTGGATACTGTAAATCCTGCCCTGCACTGAAAATAACCCTCTCTTCAGTTATTTTTGTTTGTAAATGTCACAAGATCACAGATGGAACCTTGGAAAGGTTCTTTTTATCCTGTATTAATTCATTCATATTCTACTCATATTAAGGTAAAAGGCAGAATATTTCCCGTGAATCTCTGGTCAATTAACTTTTCAATGTTCTTAAATAATCCTTTGCCAGAAACATTAATGCTTACAGTAACGAAAATTGCTTCCCAAATCCACAGGGTGTTGAAAGTCTTTGGAAGATAAGATATAATAAAGAATATTGGAAAAGAAAATATAGATATGATCTTATTTCTTTACTGAAAAGTCAGCCCAGTGAGTCATAGTGAATTTAAATAATTGTTTTTCAATTTTTAACAGTCTTGAAGAAAGACTATTGTTTCCTTTGACATAGTAAAACAATTTTGAGAACAGGCAATCTTATTTGAAATGACTGTGTAGGTGTCATGCTTAGCTAATCATGAAATGTCATTTTCAAAAACATTAATGTATTCCTCTTAGAATGGGAGGCAAAGTAATGCACTTTGTAAATGAGATCAGCATTCATTAAGTCTAGAGAAATACTATTCACTGGCTGCACCATAATGCTGGTTCCTGTCTCCTAGTAATAAAAGCTGTTATGCTTCCTCCTATGAAGTGCTTGAAGGCTGAGGACTGATAAGATGAACAAACAATAAAACCCACACATAACCCCTACAAACAAACAACACTCCTGCAAAGAGAGAACAAAGCTGTAATAGCAGATTACAGAAATTCAAAAACAACAATGGAACTGAACTCCCAAGATGGGTTCCCCTCTCTAAAAAATTGGGTTTGGATTTGCATCTTACCTGAGTCAGTGGGATGGGGGGATTTGTATTACTCCTCGTGGAAGATCCAAGCCTGGAAGGTCACATTGTCATGGTCTTTAATCAGCTCTTAGAATGAACAAAATATATTCTCAATCTGGTGTATAAATCTAATTAAATAGTACAGCTCTTTCTATTGCATGATGAAGCTTATTCTAAAGCAGTTAAGGAGTTACTTTCAGATCAAAAGAAAAATAAGTCCCCCACAAATGAGATATACAGCCCTGGACAATAAGAACAATTTTATTTTGGATTTTAAGCAATTCTGCCTTTTTTTCTACTTTTTGTAAAGTTCTCTCTGTAAGTCTAACATGCAAATTTTCACCATCATTTAAGGATTAATGAAAGTGAAATCCTGGAACACAAAAGCTAAAACCTCTCAGACTTCATTTAGTTTACTTTCTGAAGCAGTTACTTAAGTGACAATGTTGATTTTTCAGTAATTCATGCATGAACTTGTCAAAATCCCTATTTCCATTTTCTAGTAGTACAGTAAGTTTTTTGACACACATATTGGTGATAGACTGAACAAATAAACTATATGAAAAAATTTTAGAGTGTTGAAAAATAAGGAAATTTTTCCAGACCAGTAAACTGCTTCATGTAGCCCTCTCATAAACCAAGAGCTGCCAAAGCACACATTAATTTTGCTGGGTTCGTTTCATATCCATTTTCTTCTGTTTGTACTTTTGTACCATAAATCACAATGTCAAAGCCTGTTATATTTTACTGCTTTTAACTTTTAGGCTGAGATAATAGAACAAATATATTTTTCTTGGAATGATAGGCACATAATATTTTCTGATGAAATACAACAAACAACTATGGAGCAACTAACAATAAAGATGGGGCAAAATTTATTTTCCTTGTTGTCTGGAAGTGTTATTTATAATGACAGGCTTCGTGCTAATGCCTAACACGCGAAGTGTACTCACTCAGGCAAAAAATTAGGAGTACATATTTAGAACTTTCCCAAAGTACAATCTTCTTTGTTAACATTAGAATTTTGCCGACAATACCTTTTTTGATACACAAAAAGGGCATTTCATTCAACATTCTAACTCCTGATTATTTTCCAGTTACTTAGAGAAACTGGGTGAAGTAACTTGATTATAGTGGAATAAAGACAGATTTTCAATCAATGACTCTTTAATAATCATGCATAAAATTCTAGAGAACCTGAGCAATACAGTTTTAATCAGTAGTGGTTTGGGACTAATATTGCCCTTTATTATATATGCCTGCACAGCTTTTTCAAAATGAGCCCCAATCTGTCCTCAGTTGTTATGTTTCATTTCTTTAACACTTCAGTGTTTATAATCACAATGGTGGAAGCAGAAAACCTCCAAATCTGGAAGTGTTTAGTGTGACTCACTGACCAATTATTTTTCTAAATAAAAGATTTGTCTTTACTTCCCTGCAGCCTGGATCTTATCCCCAGGTCCTCAGGTTTTGAATAATCACACTTTTTTTCAGACATGGCATTTTATTTCAATGTTAGCTGTGAAAAAAAATGGTAATCCCCATTTGCACGGAAGTATGACTATCACTTATAACATAAAGTCCTTTCCATGTGTTCGTAAGTGTGGGAAAAGGTGAGTATTCAGACACAGAAGTAACATGCCCTCGTTCTATTGACACAGAAGTCTACTAATATGACTAAAAGTTAATATGGTTTTTGTTTGCTCACATGCTTTTTCCTTTAGGACAATGTTGGTGTCCATCTTGTATTTCCTCCTTGTCAAGTGAGAACCAGATTTCTGGTCAGAAACAAGATTAAGAGACTTTTCCCTATCTACCTCTGGTATGCAGATTTTTTGGGAATGCATTGTTCTTATCATTGTTTGAATATTAAATCAACTTTTCTTACTATGGCTCTGCCTAAATTGTTGGATAAATTCGGTTTAATACTGCTGGTCAGCCTTTGGGTCATTCCTGAATTATTCAGTGATCTCATGGGTATCCTCATCCATGCAAGTTAGAGTTACTCCAAGTGAAAAGAAGCTCTTCGTTGACAGTCACTAGCGTTTGGGGAGATGAACAAATCTCACTGTGGCACTCTGATATTTTGCTGACAGGAATTGAGTGAACAGTCAAAAAGGCAATCATTGCATGTGAACAACTCTGAGACATTGGCAGGATCAATACATATCACCACTAGTCAGCCAGCACAGTCTGCAACCTGCCATTTTAATTTATTTTCCATATATTTTTTTACATACAGAAATGTTGAGGATTTAATAAAGGCATGTTGGAGATGTTTCAAATTCACCCTTTTTCCTTTTCTTTCTAAATGTGTATTTTGTTTCTGGTAAATTCACTTGCATATCCATGCAGGGCTATTCTTCTCTATACTGTATATTCTTCTGAACCAGCAGTATTCAAGGCAAGTCTCTCTTAATTTTAACAGCTCTTTATGCTTATTAACCTAAAAATCTTCTCTTGTCTACTGTTTATGTTTGTTCTCTTGCTTCCTTTTCAAAGATGCTTATACTTCCTGAGAGAGATGCACCTAGGGCAAGCAGCCATGCTGCTATTCATTTTCACCCCCTGCTTTCATTTCTGTAAGAAGTTGGCACTAACAGTGTGTGTGTTGAGTCGCTTATCTCAGTACTGGAGGCTGCAGCAAGCGGACTTGCTCCTGTCTCTTGAAGGAGAATACTTGCACTTGAAACAGTCTTGTCATCCATCCCAGTGGTGAGCTGAGAAAATTAGAATGGCTATGTAAGTACAGTTATCACTGGTGTTATTCTATATGATCTTTAGTGTAGAGATTTGCTAAAGGCTGTTTCATTTAAACACATCCTAAAAACATTTCTGTGAGAATGTTGTCCATCAGGTCCCTTACTTTTTATATAAAACATAAATAATTGCAATGAACATATACATGTTTCTAGGTACTTGGAGTGAGACTAAAGACAGTGAGATAAGAAACACCCTCTATGCTACCTTTGCATCTCTTCTATCAAATAGCTCAAAGCCAGTTTCCAAAAGGCAAAAGGATAACTGCAACACACAAATTTGAACACTAATTTTCTCTTGCTGTGCTACAAAGTCTTTGAAAATTTGCAAATGGTCCCCTGTCTGATTTACCATTTTATTGTATAAATGTTAAGGGTTGTCCCTTTCAATAATATAAAAAAAAAAAAAAAAGGCAGCATAATTTTCCTGTTTCCAGTAATGGAATACACAAACCTAAACTTATCCACCCCAGTGGGTACCTGTGTCAGCAAAACTTTTGCACCAAAGACTTTTTTTTTGTGGAGTAATATAATGCCCCTTACAAACAAGAAAAATGCATAAGCACAGCTGAATCTACATAAATTTTACATTAAAATAAGTTCTTGTAAAAATGTTGTTATGCTAATTGCCTCACTCAGTACGATATCATGTCAAAATGCAATCATCCAAATTCATCTCTAGATCCAAATGTGTCACCAGCTGCATATATCAGCAATTGAGTTACATGAGCCATTCATTTGGCCCAGTATGCAATTTATCTAGTATTTATGTGATCTATATAAAACTAATTTTTTTCGCAGGTCGGGACACCGCTGCAAAGTTGATTAATGCTTTTATCATTTCACATATTGATTATTGTAATTCACTACTTATTGGTTCCCTTATTGCATGTTGCACAGGCTTGAGCTTATGTAAAATGCTGCTGAATATATCCCAGTCAAATTATAAAAGTTTAATAACATCACTCTGGTTTTAATGAAAACTCTCTGCCTCATCCATGCTCATCCATGGAATAAGTACAGTGTCCACAACTGTCAGCATAATGTGTAACCTTTCTGAACATTTGCTGACCTATTTTGGGGAGTGACCTTTCTCTTTTGTCACATATTAGTTTCTTGCTTGATAGCTTATGGAGACCTTGCTGACAGCACTCAGGCATTAGACAAAGCCATTACTTGTTTCTTTCTGAATCCCTTATGCAACTCAGAATTGCAGAGTATTCTGAGTTGGAAGGGACCCACAAGGACCATCGAGTACAACTCCTAAGTGAATGGCCCATGGTGGGGATCAAACCCACCACCTTGATGGTGTTAGCACCACGATCTGACCAAGCACTCATCTCAGGCTCACCCATCTACTTTTCTTTCGCATTGCTTGGTTTTGTCATGAACTTTAACCATGCCCTCTGAAATACTCTTCCTCCAGGGAAAAGGAGAAAAACAAAGAAGATTGATCATAGTCTTTGTGAGTTGTTTATTAAATTTAAGTGGTCCCACTTAACTTTTTGGAGTCATAATCTACTCCAAAGATATTTTCTCCTGTTTAATGATATATTTGAGTCTCTGAAAGGTGTGTTAAACCTCTTATATTTTCCCCAAAATGTGGAAACTAATCCAACCAATACATTTTAAAGGAATCCAGGAAATAAGTCTATTTAAATATTCAAAGTTTTCCAAAACTAGATTTTATTTTAAGGTTTACATTATCTTTGAGAAAGAAATGAGCAGCTTATCTTGTTTATTTGGAGCAACTGAAAGACCATGTGAATAGGCAAAAAAAAAGTGCAATCTGTTTCAAGAGTTCTTGAAAGACCAGTGCTTCCCTTGTCTAAAGAAAGTTGTCTTTCAACACAGGTAGAATATACTTACTTTCAATAATGGGGACAGTCTAGGAAAGGCAGGTGTTTAATAAGAAGTCTTCTGTGAAGCCTGCACTCCCTATATTTATGTTATGTGACATTATATAGAACATAGAGCAACTGTAAATATAAGGAAAAACAGGATACAGCAGATATACAGCATATCTTACTGTTCTCCATAGCTCACACATGATATCACAGAAAAAAAGATTCCTGGACATAAGTAATTATTTAGACAAACCTTTATGATACAGTGGTTGTATGTTATCATTTTTTGCTGTTAGCATACTTTTGATTTACCTGAGTAATAATGATCAAGTGAGGGCAATTTCTGATGACTAGCAATTAAAAAGAAAACATGATGGCCTCAGGTTCAGCTGCTGCTAATTCTTAAATTATGTCTGAACCGAATCTGGTTTCATTACTTGAAGTCCATTTTCTTCCCATATTTTAGTGTGATTGACAACAGCCAAGATTAAAACATTCTGGTTTTTGTCCAGAGACTTATTTTTAGATGACCACACAACAGTGTGACCCCAGACCAGAAGTAGGCCAGTACAAACATGTGCAAAGTAGCCCAGGAGATGACGTTCTGCAGTTAACATCAGACCAGTTTTGGAGCATGTGCTTGTAGTGTCTTTTATAGGACAGACACCAGCTGCCTTATTCCTGCTGTGCAAAAGGAGGGGGTTGCTGCGGGAACAACAGAGGAAAAGAAATTGACAAAAAAAACTAAGAAACTTTTCTTTCAGAAGGAAAAAATACCACGCAAAACAAAATATTTATCTAGTATGTGGTGAGCTTAATGTTGTTTTCATGATTTTCTATATAGTTTTGTTTAGGCTGTAAAAAAATGTGAATTTAGCAGGATTAACTTTTGCAATTGAATGACTAGAGAGTTCTGCTGGGACTTTTCCAGACCTTTTTTTGTGCAGTTGATATAGTTCCTTTGGACTATTTTTGCCAGAATATATGAAGAAACAGCAACATAGACAAATATTTTAGGTAGGTGAAACGGGAAAAAATTATATATTTTATTCAGTTATCATATATTTGCCTCTACTCAAATATAGCACTGAAGCTAGGAAATGTATGCTATTGTACCTATGGAAAAGTACATAGACTGCTAAAATTATTGGCAAAAGAAACATGCATTTCAATAGTGTAGGTTTAATAGTACTGTTTTTCTTCAACATCAACCAGAAACAATCAATATCCTGCCTGAATTCTTCTACCATTTATGAAGACAAAGTAGAGAAGTTAGGTTGCACAGTGAGGAAAGATGGGAAGATCAGAGAGTGAGGTACCTTGGCAATCCCAGCAGGGTAACAGCCAAGATGGTCTTTTGATACCATTTAGGTGTAAATCAACATTCTTGGCAGATTTACACAGGCAGTAGAGTAACAGAGTTGTAAAGAAGATGATAAGAAAATTAATTTTTTATTCAGTTTTCATATGTACAGGCACAGCCTTTACTTATGTGCTGGTTTCGGCTGTGGGGTGTGGTGCTGTATTTTCCCACTCCTTTTCTTACTAAATTGATGCCCTTCCCACATTGTTTTCCCTTTCCCGCCCCTAATCCTAGCCACTCCCTCGAGTTCTCCCTGTTGGTCCCAATACCCCAACTCCGCCCATGTACCGCCCCTGTGCCCTGAGACCATTAGTCCATGTGCTTTCTCCACCCCCCTCATCGCCATATAAAATCCAAGTCCCATGCCAGCTCCTTACTCTCTGCCTTGGGGAAATGGTGTGTTTCAGAGTGGCTCTGCCTGCCTTTGGGACCATGTGAATAAACATCCTCTGATGTCCCCACACAGAGAGCCTTCTCTCCTCCTTTATCACCATGCGACAGCTAGCTGGAGCCGTGCGGGGCAGCTTGGAAGGGCTACGGGAAGCGGGACCAGCTGCTCTTGCCAAGAAAGCCCCGCTGTGCTCTCCGGGAAGGTCTGTGGCATGCCACAGCTTTGCAGAGAAACCACAAACCGCAACAGGGGTGGAGTTAATTTTCATCATAGTAACTGGTAACCAAATATTGTCATGGGCTACCCAGGGAAGTTGTTGAGTCACCATCCCTGGAAGTAATTGGAAGAGATGGATATGGCACTTGGGGACATGGTTTGGTGGTGGATTTGGCTATGCTGATCTGGATTCAATGACCTCAGAGGTCTTTTTCAACCTAAATTATTTTATAAGTCTGATTCTGTGATCCTAGTATGGGGCTGTGTTTTGAATTTGTGCTGTAAACAGTGTCAGTAATTCCGGGATGTTTTAGTCACTGCACAGCCTGGACCCAAGGCCTTTTCTGTTTTTCATACTGCCCGCCCATGAGGAGCCTGAGGGTAAGCAGTTGAAGTTGAGAGGGAACACAGCAGGGACAGATGACCCACAATGACCAAAGAGATGTTCCATATGCTATGGAATGTGACCATAAGCATCATGTTCAGCATATAGACCTTGGGGAGGACAGTGGAAAGTGGGGATGTTTGACGTGATGGTGTTTGTCCTCCCAAGTAATGGTTAGGCATGCTGGAGCCCGGCTTTTCTGGTGATGGCTGAACACCTGCCTGCCCATGGGAAGAGGTGAATGGATTCCTTGGTTTGCTTTGCTTGCATGTGCAGCTTTTGCTTTACCTATAAACTGTCATTATATCAACCCCAACATTTTCTCACTTTTACCTTTCCAATTCTTCCTCCCATACAGATGTGGTGGGAAGTGAGCAAGCGGATGGGAAGGACTTAGTTGCTGGCTGGGACACCAGCTTAACCCAAACTACTTTCAGAAGATCCACCCCTGTGGGTGAGAAGAGCCTGATGATATTCACCTTCCAAGAAATGTATTAGGAAGCTCTTGGCAGAACATTATCACTGCAATAATAGAGGAGACTGCTCAATAATACATCATGTTCTTCCTGCAAAAACTTGTTTCTGATGCTATAAAGCTTCATGTTGCCATTTTTAAATGTTTCCCAAACTTTCTGCATACTGAAACCTTTGAAAATTCATTTCAGATTAAAAGTTCCATAAGATTGTTTCAACTTGATAGAAATAAAAATTGCTGACTGGCCAAAAGTTCTTTTAGTAATTTTATTTTCTGAGAAATATTAAAATTTCTATTTTTAAGCAAAAACAGATGCCTAAATAATAGGAAATTGAAATGGAAATTCTTACCTACCCCTGGTTAAACTAATGTTCTTCTTAGGATGAATGCTGATGAAACGTATGCTTTGCAGAAATCCTAGAGTTCTGTTTTTAAAAGTATGTAAAGCAAAATGTGTTCTGGTGAGATTAATAGCTATGCACATTCATTTAAAACAGTAAATTAAAATCTAGTTAGCTCTAACCCCATTCTGATATTACACAAAGGGAAAAAAGGCAGTATGTGAAATATAAAGGCTAAAATCTATATAGGAAAATAAAAGCTCTGCCTATTTTTTTGTCTCCATGTTTTCTGGTAGTTTGTGGCGTTTCTTTGGTTTGATTTTTTTTTTTTTTTAAATAATCTTCAGTGCAGGGAAAACCTTACTTTTGAAAAATATGTAAATGTATAGCACATGTTCAGAAAACTCAAATACAGTCTAAACAATCAAAAGGCTGTAAAGAACATATTTTGTTTTTGCAGAAAATAATGACTCTTAGAAGTGATGACCTAAATGACTGTATATCTTAGAAGTAGAAGCTATATGATTGTAACTTGGCTGTGTTCAGATAATTCAGTTAGATATAAATTCAGATTTATGAAATAGCATATGCTATTTGCCTAAACAGTGTGTGTGAAAATAGCCTCTGAAAAATCTGGCTATACTGTAGCTGAAATCCAATGACAATTAATACTCATCTGATTGCAACTATGTTCTTAATAGTTCTCACACACCTTTTGCATCATTTTTCCTGAATTTTAGTGCACTAATAAGAAGTTTCTCCCAAGCAAATATATCCAGCAGTAAAAATGAACCAAGACATATTGTGCAGACTTTGATCTAAGGGTGAACTGTTAGAAAAGCAAGTCCATGTTGAGGATTTTGCCTGTCCCTACTAGAAACACTACTGTTGGGAAATTCAGTAATAATTGGATAAAATTTAGTGTTTATAAAAGTACAATTCTGTGCTATTGTATAAGCATATTGTGCGATGTGATTTATTGGGTGCAAAGCATGAAATTCATTGCTCAAAATCAGAAGTATCAAAATTCTGAAGAGGAAGATGGATAACAGTTAGTAACAAGTTGTGCCAGTCACAGCAAATAATACAGAAGAGACATGATCATATCGAATGTCAAAGCTTTATACACACCCAAGTGGGTGCATTTCACATGTGGATATACTCCACGCGGATACACTACTACTATGGTATCACAACAACCGTAAATATCAGTTAGATCACTTAGACTGCCCTGGCTAAAAGAATGACGGCTTTTGATAGAAAGCCATTAACCAAAGTGTCACAGATTTGCATACTTTGCTCTCTCCAGATACCTTCCTGCTACACCCAGGTGATTAAGCCCTGTCGTTTTAACCTCGGTCTATAGATCCTTGCAAGTCACTCTACAGCTTTGAGAAGCATCTCAGTGAAAGGAGTCAAGAAAACCAAGCACCTTTCAATATTGGAGGAAATCTTTTCAGAAGCCAACAAATCCACAAATCTTAAGAGCAGCAGGCAGTGAAATTATGTACAGGATCTAGCCATAGAAGTGCTGGCTGTAGTGCCTAATGGACATGGCCAAATGGGGATACCTGATCTATGAAAGGTGTGATACTCTGGCATGCTGCAAAGAAATGGTTTCTCTAATCTGTGGAGACAAGTAGCCATGGAAAGAGGAATCAGAAATAAATTTAATTCAGGTTCTACCACTTCTGACGTAGAATTTCACTGTTTTTTCCTGGGAAGTTTTGAGATGGAGGGAAAGTGCAGGCACAGATACTCAGCACAGTCAGTATTAGGGTGAGATCAGCACAAATATAGTTGAATTAAGCAGGAGATTGTAACTTTAGTATTGGTGAAGTACTCAAAAACATTAACTAATGCACTGCTCATCACAGCTGGTTTTTTAGACACTAGAAGTGTCATCAAAAAGGGTCATGAGTTTGGAATTATTTGCTGCAATTATTTTTGGTATAGCTCTTTTATTTACAAGCAAAATTGTTAAGAGAAAGCCTCTACCAGCAGCAGCAGATTCGACTCAGAGTTCTCCCTGCAAACTCTAAAATATGTGAATGTAAAAGGGGTGAGATAGTGCAGCTCATAGCTGTTCAGCAGGACACAAAACCTCAAAGTCAACTGCTTCTTGTTGTAAACACAGGAGCTAAAACAGGATGTTTTAAGTCTATGACTCTAGGAGTCACTACATTTGGCACCCTTCATATTTGTCCTAGAAATTTTGAGGTTCTGACTGTTTCATGTTACAGACTCTTTCTAAAACAGCTCCTTCACACAAAAGGACTAAAATTTTGGGGTTTTAGCAACTCTATAAGTAGCCAAGTAGTTGTTGTCTTTCCACTATCAGAATTCAAAACAAGCTCAAAAGCCAGACTTCATTCTGTTCCCTCTCTCGATGTCCTATACTACTGCAGTTCTGCCTTCTCTCTGGAGCATCCAGCTTGTCATATTTTCAGTGTAATGAACTATAAGAGGACTGAAAAACCAGGTAATTTTGCCCTTTGAATGACTTTTGACAGTCCTTTTATGTTTTAGAACTTCACTTCTGTCTGCAAAATGGGGCAATGGGTTAATTTTCATCTCAGAAAGATATAATGGTGGGATCTAGCAATGAGAAAATTTTGTAAAAATTAAGTAAGCAGTCTGGTATGGTTCCTAGAAGCTGTCAGTAGCTTTTCATTATTATATTTTCTCTCTAAAGCACAGTTAAGAGTTTTTGTTGCCATTAGTTACACTTTAAATACAGGGTCTGGGCCAAATTAATGGTCTTAGTAACCCCACAGATCAGTCAGTGTGAATCTGCTAAGTTATTAATGACGTTACACTGGAGCTCAAATGATGGAGGGAAAACGAGATTCATGCCCTTAATGTTAAAGGTGACCTCTGCTATGCATACATACTATGAAAATCTACAGCCCACAGGCAATTTGATTTTCTGCCTGAAAATTACTGTAGAGACTTCAGTATCTGAGGCAACCTCCTCTGCTTTTCCTTTTAAAAATATTATTAGTATGAAGGGCAGAGTGACGATATTAAAATCAAATCAGGACTGAGGTAAGAATCTGGTATTGAGAGTCCTTTAACTTTAGAAATAAGGCACAGTTCAGAGGTACGGGGGCAGTTTGTGCAAGTTTGGTGGTTTCTGATGGCATGGAATCTGCTGACTGCATTTTCCATCTCATTAACCTGAGGTTCCCTAGAGGGAAAGAGAGAGTCTCTAGTGCTCAGGAAGTGTCAGGCACAGCTAGATCTGTCATTTGTTTTCCTTCTGAGAAAGCAAAAAATTACTTCCATTTGACTGGTACCTTAATCCTGCACCACCCATGGCATGTCCCATGCATATGCTGCAGTCCTCACACCATGGTGTGTGGTTGGACAGATGTAGAAGGGTCTTCCCCTTTGCAGATTCACACGAGAGAAAGAGAGCTTGGCAGGTGACAAAATAAGCTAGAAGCACCATCTTTGTGGTCCAGGAACCAAAACAGAACAAATGAAGAGGTGACAAAACCTTTATCCTTTCTTGCCTGTTGTTGACCTGTACAGAATGGGTCACACCATGCAGAGGACCACAACATTTCCTATGTGGCTGACCCTCTGCAGTCACAAAGAGCAGCACACAAAAGATACCAGTACACAAAATGAAAATATAGGCTCTCACATGCACTTGCTGATGAAAAAGCTGCTTTAAGTGTAGCGTATCAGAGTGGTTTGTTTGAATCAAATACTTTCCAGGGACTGTTCCAGAAAAGCTGGCATGGACTGGTCAGGCAGTCTGGTCTTTCTGGTGGCTGATAGGTCACATGAAATCGTGGGGTGCACTCAAAGAGAAACCAGGCAGGTCAGGCAGTCACCGTGAGATGTGACTACTCAACGCTTCAGAGTAGATCACTCATGTGACTGTCTACATGAGATTTTAGGAGCCTATCTATGGACACTCAGACTTAAAATGAATGTATTTACAGGGATCCATTTGTCGTATTTACTACATTATGCAAGCTGTTGATTTTTTTCAAAACTCATTGTCAGAAAGCATCCAGGGGAAAAAAAAGTTTCTATGCCCTCATTATGCTGTAATTCAAACAATTATTCAAACTACAGTTACCAAGCATGGCTCACTGACTCAGATACTAACACACAAGTCCTCAAAAACACTCTTTCTTACCCCTATTTGTAATTGGAGTTCATAACAAAAGGCACAAATTGTTCAAATCTGTACCTCAGACCCAGGGTAAGCTCAGAACAAGTAAAACGCATTAGAAAATAATTAAAGTATTTCTGGTGTAAGTGAGCCAAGATTTAAGGGCTCAGAGAAGAGGAAAGAAAAGAGAATGGGAATGTACTGAATTAAAAAAATTGTAGATTCTTCCAATGAGAAAAAGATAGATAAGATGAAGGGGCCAGCGAGCAGAAGGAACTGAACTCCAAGCAACAATTGGCAGCTTGGCATAGAATATATAGAAGTGACAGGTTGTAATAGGGAGTTTGTATCTCACAAAGAAGCCATGGAGAGTCTCCAAATCAGTGAAATGGGAGCTCAATATGTGAAGGAGAACAATGAGGCTACGCTGAGAAAAAAGTCTGAGAAGTGAAACAGAAGGCTTGCAGTGTAAAGCCTAAGAGGAAATAAAGAAGGCTGAATCGGGTGAGAGAAGAAATGATAAGACAGTTTTGATAAATTATCAGAATTGTAACAGCTGAAATACAAAAGAAATCATATAGCTTCTTCATCTTACTGAGGAAGAACTGGTGGCATTGATCAACATTCTAGCAGTGGGTGGAAAGGGAAAAGGGGGGTCAAGTGTAGCACTCTGCTATTAAGCCTGAATGACTGGGAGCATGATGGAATTATTTCACAATGATGAAGAATGGAGAGTGGGGAGAGATAAAAAGGAAACTAAGGAATATGATATTTATATAAAGCTATTTTTCTGTATGTATAACAATAATTAATAAAACTTGGTGTAAAGGCTTATTTTATCTTCCCATACTCCATACCTGTCAGGCACAGACTACAACACAGCATAATAACAGCACAGCACTCCCTGCTCTCAATGAGCAAGAGCAGACATAATTCATTTTCATGTCATGTATCACTCACAGCTGTCTGCTGTGATTGCAAAAGTCAAATTACTCCATCCTACATTCACACTAAGCCAAATCTGTTTGGGAAGCGGGGGAAAGAAGGTGGGTGTGTTAATAGCAGATAATTTGCTTCCTGAATATATTTATGAGGTCAAAATGGGAACATTAATAGTCCTGTGTGGTATCTAATACTACTGAATGTGTAGGGCAAATACTCTTGTACCACTTATTCAAAGCATAATACACAAGAGCTTAACTTTATCTTATTATAGCATGCCATAACATCTTGTAATTTTCTGTAATAATTTTCTGTATACTTTTTTCTCTTTCTGATAACATAATATGACTCTAAGCAAGCATCTTAAAGTGTCTTATTCCTGAACAAAATTGAGATGCAAGACACATATATCAAAACTCAAAGAAAAAGGAATTTTAAAATTAGCTATTCATGCTATTTGGCCAATGCTCCCTGCTGTGCTTTTCTGCATTCTGGAGACCACAGAACATGATTCAAAGTCTAGGTAGGGTGCCTTTTGCTGTAAACAGAATAAGTCTTTGATTATTACTTTAGTTTGGAAGAAAATTAATTGATGAAAAAATATATTTTTTCTGTTTCAGGTTTCTTTACTGTCAGAACAATAAGCTATGTGAGCTTTCTTTCCTTCTATAGACTGTACAGGGGTTCAATCATGTAGGGGAATTATTCAGAACAAAGCTAAAATTATGAATTTTGTAATGCTAGCCTTTCAAAAAGAAATCAATTTCAATAGTAAAGTCACAGACAAACTCTGAGCACTTTGTTGCTTTGTTGCTTTGTTGCTTTGTCACCTTAAGGTTGGTGACAAAATTCCTCCGTAGAATACTATAGAAAATGTAGAAAACTTTCATGTCTTGGTCCCCTTCCAGGACCTACTCATAAAGACTACTAAGCTGCAGTTAGAATAACTTGACTGAGTCCATTGGGTTTTCTTCCTTGAAAGAATAGTTTAAAGTGTGCTGGCACTGCTGCCCATTTAAAGGATCACTTCCACCATTCAGACTCCCGACTTCAAGGTACAACTTAATGTCAGTACAAACCATAGGGAGTATTTTGGCCTACAAACAGAGCTTGCTTTAGGTTCTCCCCACTCTGCCGTATCAGGTGAAGCCATTAGAAGGTGCCCTGCAAAGGCACTACCTGAGATTCATCCCAAGTCATAGTGACAGGGGTTTACCTTGAGTGTCATTATTTTAGTTATTTTGACAAATTTTTGGTCCTTTAACAGGTGAGAGCTAGAGCTTCCTCTCTCTTGCGGGACATCGATATACAAGAGGCCTCTCCCTCACCTCCATGAATCCTGCCACCATCCAAACACCCTGCCACAAAGTAAGAGGAACATCTTTGCAAAGTGGTTCAAATATTCTCTTGTGAGGGTACCACATGGTGAATGGTTACTGTTTATCAGTAGTTTCACATGAAGGGTTCTGAGATTGCTAATTATAGGAAAACATGATTGCTTACAAGATGTTTTGCTTCTTTGAGGCTATTACTTTGACTCTATTTCCAGGGCTTGGAAGATTCTTTAGAGCGTAGTTTGGTAGAACACTACAGCAACATTTCAAACATAGTTCTGTCTTTTAAAACTTGTATCTGTCTTCCTAGATAAGTATTCAAAAGTTCTCTACTGAAGGACTTATTGCACTGACATGTTTAAACAACAGGGTCTTTTTCTGTAGCATACCTTAAATAAGATTTGATTCAAAATACTTATAAAAGTGTCCAGAATCCAGAATGACTAAATGAATCAATTGTGTCAATTATCAAACTACAATAATACACTTTTGCTACTACTGAGACTCAGTATCACTGAAATTTATTGTTATTGTTTATTTATGTTGCTCAATCACTATTGTGTTACGCTGCCAGTCAAATATAAAGTATCACAAAAATATCTCTGAAGGATATGAATGCCTTCACCTAAATACATGTTTTGAGCTTAGAAAGAAGAAGGTAGCTTATAACGATAGAGAGGTTCAATATGAAAAATGGTAATTGAATTCAATCCTGTCAGAAATAAATAAATACAAGGAAGAAAAAGTTTCTCTTGTGAGTAGTAGAACAGGAAAGTTGAGAAAAAAATATATTAAAATAGAAAAGTTTAATAAGATGTCAAGCGTAATAATTGAAATTCCATTTTTCACTGCATACACATGGGTTTGAAATAGCCCATTGGTGTTGATTCTGTGATTACATTTAGAGAAATCATTTCATTGCAAACTGTATTTGGAATTCTAAAGACATTAAAAAATGCATCCCATGATGCATGCTATTCCTGCTCAAACACATTTCACTCTTTCTCCCTCTAAAGAACACCTTACACCTTTTTGGGCCCCGGTCCTTGCTTGGCGAGTTTACTTAAAGGGTGTTTGTGGCACTACTCTTCCCTGAAGTGGGCACATGGGAGATATGCAACAATGTTCTCAGGAGGTTAAAAACCAAACTTTACTGACAAACTTTAGAAGGCCAAAAAATTTGGCAAAATTTAAGACAAAACATTCAATCAAAAAAAGGCATTTCACCAGGCACTGACTTAGCAAACTCTACCCATCCAACCTTATATACCCATATTTCAAGGGCTTGACTGGTGCTCCAGGGCCAGCATGTGGGGCATTGCTTCAGGTGTGCCAGTGACTGACAGCCATCCTGGGCTGGACTAGAGGCTCCAGGGGTGGGGTATGGAGCAGAGCACCATTCCACCTTGGCAGAATTTGCCCTGCCCCACCCAGCTTCAGTGGTTTTGAGCCAGTAATCATTTTCTCCAGTCTCTCACACCCTTATACTCAAAGAAAAATGAATTTCCTATACAGAAAATATTATTGTAGTTGGTTTTAAGTTGACGTATTAAACTAATTTATTGGAGAATTAACTCATGCCTGTGTATCTATCTCCTACTCCTTTTCCCCAAAATATCTTAGCCTGTCTTCAACCAAGACAACAGGGCCCATGAAAAGTTATTTCTAGGTTATAGCTGATTAGGAGGAGTGAGATAAGAATGGAAGTATCCCTTGCAGCCTACACCTTGAGCAGCTCTTATTTGTCTATATGAGAAAGCCCCTGACTCCAGCTGTTCAGTTACACTCAAACATAATAATATGTCCTTGAGAAAGAGATGTTATCTCAGGTAGCCGAGAACTGAGTCACAGAATTGAGTCATAGAACATAATAGATTCAAATCAGAAATTGCACCTGCAGCCTTACTGGTCTCTGTATTAGGTTTTTGCATTAGCAAAGTGCAGCTTCACGTAATGACAGAAACCATCATTTTGACCTTGACTTTGTTTTAGAGTAGCTTCTACAGGACCATAATGAAGTTTCAAATCTAGAAGCAATCTAGAAATCTAGATTTTGAATCTAGAAACAATCTGAGGATTGTTGCACACCAAAAAGTTCTAAAAATATTACATATTTGTATTGTAGGAAGAAAACCTTGAATTTTTCTAAGTTCTGGATTCTAATTCCTCCTAATTGTGCCTCCTTTGTCATTGAAAGTAAACTATTTAATTTAAGTAAGAGTATATGCTCTAACTCACAGAAGATCACCACACTCCTTGTTTTTTCATAATACTTATTTAACTAAGGTACAGATGAATCAGTATTTCTAAAATATTTCAACAGAAGCTGTAGTTTTGTCATCTAAATGGAATATAAATAAAATAGGAAATTAAAACTCAAATATTATTCTTGAAGGACGTCATCCTTGGCTTAATTCGATTTTTTTCTTTTTCATTCAGTTTACATTTTTTCCTCTATGTGTGCTTTCTTAGCATTCATGAGACATATAATAAATTACACTGGTGAACTACAGTAGTCTGACCTTTTCAATATTCAGTAGTTTGAATGTCTAGAAAGGATAATGTGCAAAAATTAAAGGAGCATATTACTTTCCCCTTCACGTAGTGGAGGGTGACGTGTAGAAGCAAAAGCGAAGTTAACTATGCGCAGTGGGACGACCCTGGCTGGATGCCAGGTGCCCACCTAAGCTGTTTTATCACTGTCCTCCTCAGCAGCACAGGGGCGAGAAGAAGTCTAACAGAAGGCTGGTGGGTTGAGATATGGACAGAGAGAGATCATTCACCAATTACTGTCATGGGCAAAACAGATTTGACTTGAGGATAATTACTTTAATTTATTGCCAGTCAAGTCAGAGTAGGGTAATGAGGTATAAAAACAAATCTTAAAAAACACCTTCCCCCGCTCCCTTCCCTTTTTCCTGGGCTCAACTTCAGATTTTCTCTACCTCCTTCCCTGCAGTGGTACAGGAGGATGGGAACAGGGGTTGCAATCACAGGATCACAACTTTTCTCTGCTGCTCCTTCCTCCTCACACACTTCTGCTGCTACAGCATGGGGACCTTCCCACGGTAGACAGTCCTCCACAAACTTCTCCAACCTGAGTCCTTCCCATGAGCTGCTGTTCTCCATGAGCTGCTCCAGTGTGGGTTCCTCCCACAGTGTGCAGTCTTTCAGGCACAGGCTGCTCCAGCGAGGGTTCTTCACAGGATCACAAGTCCTGCCAGCAAACCTGTTCTACAGTGGTCTCCCCATGGAGCCATGGGTCCTACCAGGACCCTGCTCTGATGTGAGCTTTCCATGGGGTCACAGCCTCCTCTGGGCATCCAGTTGATCTGGTGTGGGGTCCTCCAAGGGCCGCAGGGGCACAGCTGCCTCACCATGGACTGCAGGGGAATCTCTGCTCTAGCCCTTGGAGCACCTTCTCCCCTTCTTCTCCACTGACCCTGGTATCTGCAAAGCTGTTTCCCTCACACAGTCTCACTCATCTCTGTGGCTTTTGTTGTGCAGCAACTTTTTCCCCTTCTTATATATGTTACCACAGCAGCACTACTTCCATTGCTGATGGACTCAGCCTTGGCCGGCAGTGGGTTCCTCTTGGAGCTGGCTGGCATTGGTTCTGTTGGACATGGGGGAAGCTTCTGGCAGCTTTTCACAAAAGCCACCCCTTTAGCCTCTTCCACTACCAAAATCTTGATGTACAAACTCAATACAGTGAAATATAACAATTTTGTGTTACTGTCCAGGTTTCTATGTTTTACTGCAGCAATAAAGTGAGAAATCTGTTTAATATTTGCTTTCTGTGCAATGTTCCAAATTAGCAGAATTGGAGAATTTCCAGCAAAAGACATCTAGGATAATTAGAGTTGTGAACTGGCTTAGGTATGAGAAATAAATTTACAGAGCAGGGAATGCCATGGAAAAGAAGCAAATGTGAGGAAAGACGTAAGACAGTTCTGTACTACAGCAAGTAATTTAAATAGAATAAATATCATATAAGAGCAAATAATGAAGAGTGAATGTGATCAAATGTCCATGGTCTCCTCCAAAAAAAGGATACAAAAGCTTCAATAGAAACTAAAAGGTATTTCTGCAAGTGAGAGATTTATTCTGTGATTTATAATTAAGCTGCAGTTACCCTGCCACAGGGTTATAGATTTCTAATAGGTGACAGGGTTGACAAAAATCACTGGGAAAAGACATGGAAGAAGAGTCCATCTGTGATAATTAAATATCAAGAAAACACTCTCTAAGGAATCATCTAAAACACAAATTACTGGAAGCAGGAACAGCATCTGTGAAAGTTCATCTACTCGCATGTCCTGTTCTGATTTGGGAATTCTATATGGGTGTCTAAGCAGGCGTTGCTCTGACCTGTGAGAGCCAATCCTAAATGGAATTTAGTTCAAAGCAGAATCTATGATAGAAAACAGACAAGGGAAACTCAAAACACTTGAATTTCTTGGGTCTTTGGTAGGCCTCAGATGAAGTGCCCTTCCAGAGGGTACAAAATATGGAGATATTAAGCTTATTTCCAAGCAGTTTTCTATTTTGGCTAAAATTCACCATCCATTATCAGCTAAAATAAGGCAATACAATAACTATCATATAGATTAATATGTTAGTTATTAAAATTATTTGAGACATGCCTCTGCCCAAATTAAGGTGCAAATGAGACCTTATAAAAATTCAATAGTACAGATTTTTATTAACAGTAAATGTGAGGTGGAGATAGAAAGAAATAGGGAAAAGAAAGAGAAGGAATGAGAGTAGAAAGGTGTAGAGTCACCACCAATTGGAGTTCTTGACAAGGCTTGAAATTTTTATGTCTGTTAGTCCAAGTGGCAATTACAGACTGAATAATCTGTCAAGTTCTTGGGGAAATCCCATCACAGTGATGGAAAAAACCCATGAAACATGACGTCGGATGGGTTTATATTCACCAAGGTTCAGGTGGGAACCCCCAGGTACCTCCCCTGTGGTAGGGAGTTTCACACTGAATGCTGTGGATCATGAGGCACCTGAATGATGAAATGACACTGCAGGAGTTTTTGACACCTTCTAAGATGTTACAGCTGCCTGTTGATCCCCGGCAGGGGAGTTATGACAGCTGAGTTCACTTGAGTGAGGACAGAGACGGTACCTGCCTCGCCAGGTTTGCCCCTTTCCTTGCCTCGTCCAACGCCCAGCTGCAGCCTGCAGGGGTGTGCTCACCCTGCCCACCTGGGCAGGTACTTTGCACATTGGCAGTGTGCTCACCCCCTCCATGTTTGAGCCACCAGCATTCCAATCTCTCTTCCAGTATCACTTGTGGATACATTCTTCTCCCCAGACCTGGGATAAATGAAAAACAGAACCACCTGTATCTTATCTCAAGTTCTCAGCACAGTCCAAATTCTAGTTAGGGGGCGTATTCAGTGACAGGTGGGCTTTGGGGGTTGCAGATGAACAGCTGCTTCTTTGCAGTTCACTACAGTGGGCAAAAGTCCTCAGATGGTTTTAACAGTTGTTTAACCATTTCAATCTCTCACAGTCAACCAATATAATTAAGTAATTAGGTACAATCTATCACAGGAATTAACAGTTCTGTAGTGACCTCTGCTCTCTTTGAGCCTTTAAAGAAAGGAATTTTAATGGAAGCTGCATGATATGCTCACAGTAAGGGAAATAACTGGTTTTTATCATACAAGAACCACTGTGTTAATTATGTATTGACTGACTAAGGGGATGCTTATGCCATGGAAGAAGACATTAAAATTCCCTGTTAAGATTAGAAATAACTGTATGAGACAGGCATTAACATATTATGAAAGTGTGTGCAGATTGATAAAAATTCTAGGAATTTACTTGTGTATTTGTAATATAATGTGAAAAGATTTTTTTGTCTTAATAATTTAAATGTGAAGAAAAAGGACTGCAACCTATGCTCTAACTTTTCAACTTGAAATTAGAAGAGGCTAAAGAGAAATCTACTTTGATTAATTGTAAATAATTGAATGTAAGATACTTTTCTGAAAGCTAGGCTAGCTGTAAGATCTCTGGTAAAAGCTAGAAAATTATAACACTTAACTGAAAAATATTTTCTATTTTCAACATCATAGCTCTCCAGTTAATCGTTTTCTTTGTCAGATTTTTGCCCTCAAGGCTGCTTGCGCAGGCCTGGGTTTTGCAGAGTATCCTGACTGCACAGAGCACCTCAGTGAATCAGGTACATAAGAAGAGGTATGAACTGCATTAATGACTGCTTCAGAACATGCTACCACTTCAAAGTGCAGGCAACTTTGCTTCCCCTCCCACACCAGATGACATATCATAAAGCAAAACTGAAAAGCACTATTGATGAAAGCATCGTTTTATATCTCTATGATTTTTTTTTCCCATTAATTTACTTTTATTCCGGGGGGACAGCTGCCTAGATCACAGTCCTCCCTAAGAACAGTGCTGTCATAACTTCAAAAGTAGTCAGGAAGCTTTGAACTTTAGAAACAGTTATTTCCTTCTTAGGAGACCATGAACAAAGATTAAAGAAATAATAAATTAATAGAATTTATAGCACTTATTACAGTCTCATAGAAAAATAAAATTTTTAAAATACAGAACACAACAGCAAAACCAAGTTGACCTACATATTAACACGCTGAAAAATGGACTTCTAATTACATGTACACAAACACATCCACAATGTTATGGTTCAATGCTTTCTCCATCTTCTTTCTGCTCTGGGTGACAAAACTCATCAGGAAGGAAAAAAATCACCATCTACCAAGGTATCCTGACATAGTATTTAATCTCTTCATAAATTCTTCACTAGTCCTTTTCTGTCTTGAAGACTTGCCAATACATATGAACTTGAGCAAAAGCTAAGAAGTGATGTGTTTGTCGAAGAAATGGTATTTTTGCAGAATGCTTTCTTGCCATGAATAGATATAATTGTCATCACCAAACTGTTAAGATCCAGTTATTAAAATTATTAGAGAGATGCCTCTGCCTGAATTAAAGTGCAAACGAGACCATAAACCAATTCAACAGTATGGATTTTATTTAAAAGTAAGGTAGAGAGACAGAGAGATAGAAAGGAATAGAAAAAGAAGAGTGGGGGAGAGAAAGAGAGTGACAAGAGAGACAAAAATTGCTTCAGATGATAAACAAATGGTTCAGGTGATAAAGACAGCTATGTAAGACCTATCTCCACTGACTGAGGGAATCTGCTTAGGTCACTGATGTCTAACTTAGATTAGACGGTCTGTTTGGTGGCTAAAGTTAAGGGATCCTAAATATAGATTTTGTCACTTAACGCTACACTAAACAGTCTGTGGCTGGAAGTGCAGGAGTTAGAAGGCATTACCTGTGTGACCAGTCACATGGAAGATGCTTGACCCCAGTGGCACAATGAGGAGTTTGTTGTTTTGTTAAACATGAGTCTATATTTTCAAGTACCACCATAGCTACTGTTCTCCTTTGTGCTCAAGGACACTTTGACATTGATATATGACTGACTCTAATGCAAACCCCAGACTGCCATTCCATGATAGTAGGGATGAATGGATCCATGGGCCATATTTTTCAGCTGTTTTGGGGAAAACTAACAGGGAGGTTTTGCAGGTAATTTCCCCAATTGTATTCAGTCCAATTTGTACTGCTGAATCAAGTATAAAAAAAAGAATGCAACAATAATTGTAATTTAATCATAGAATCATTTAGGTAGGAAAAGAACTTTAGGATTATCAAGTCCAACTCTTAATGGAACACTGCCAAGCCCACCACTGAACCATATCCCTAAGTTCCACATCTACACATCTTTTAAATCTCTTCAAGGATGGTTAGTCCACCTCTTCCCTGGGCAGCTCACTCCAGTTCTTGATCATGCATTGAATTACACTTGTTTTGATGGTTTTGAATTTGTAAGGCATCCCAATTGTGCAAGCAAAATTTTGTTCACTCTAAAGGAGACAGGACCATTTGCATAAATACATTTTTAAGACAGGCCAAATCCTGACACTTTTCATTGTGGCTAGTGCTTTCATGCTTCAGTAACATTGAAGGATTCAATGAGACTCCCCAGATACAGTCAACCTATAAACTGTTATAAATGAAAGAGTTACTGCTTTTTCTTGAGAGCTTAAACATGCCTTTTCAACATAATTTCATCCTTTTCTGGTTTAACTTACAGATACCTCACTGAGCCCAGCCAGTCCTTGGGAAAGGTCAAGATAATCCCTAACTAGATACGATGACAGAGAAAGGGGAGCTGGTTGTCCTACTTAAAGCAACACAGTGGCAAACCAGTGGTATTTTTATTTTCATTGCATGTCTCACACAGAGGTTTCAAAGGAAAGAAAGGACTCTATGGTACCTCACAAGGGACAGCCTCGGGATATGTGACCAATGCTTCAGATTGGCTTTCTTTATAATTTGGGAAAGAAAATAGGATAAAGGATGGGGTGGGAGGAAAAGGGAAAAAGGATGCGTACCTTTTCCTTCTCGTCCCCACCCACATTAGTCCTTAGTCTTGTCATTCTCAAAGGTGAACAACTTTAAAGATTTGATTTATATTTCTGCATGTTGATTGTCACCCACTGAAATAACAGAAGTACCATGTCAAGCTCAAGTGTGTGAAATGACTGAATGTAGTTAAAGCAGAGTTCTCTGCGTCTGAAGCACTGACTTGTAGGCTGGAATTCAGGAGTTGTCTGTCCTTTTTGTTGCCCTGCCAGATGATGCAAAGTTTAATACTGTTGTGCTTTGCTTTTCTCATCTGAGCAGTGCTTACATCCTTTGCAGTTGCGTTGAGCTCCAGTGGAGATACCTCCATTCAGGAGCTGCCACCTATAGTTTTAATTTCTTCTGTAAGATTCCACCTTAGCTATATTATCTCAATTTCCTTATCTCATCTGTTTCTCGCCAACATATAGTATTTGATTCTTCCACAATTTAATACACCAGAGAAAGCATTCTCCTATAAATTTGCCTTAAATCTGCACTCAAGAGTTCTGCACAATTTAGCCCACTCCCGGTGCCCTTGAGTCAGTATTGCTTTGGTATCAAACTCAAAGCAAAGCACCAGGACACTAACTTATTTTATGAGGAACCTCTTATCACAAAGAAGCTTGATTTCTTTTTTCCCAACTTCCCTTAATATAGGAAGCAGCTACAGTTTCTTATGAGTTCCATGAACCTGAAAGAACCTCTTGGACTTCTTCCAGGTGGCAAGGACATAGCCAAAGAAAGCATCAACGTCTATCTGAGTTTGTTTGTATCTAGCACAGAGCTAAGTTTCTATTTAATATAAGTAAATGGTAAGTTTCTGTTGAGTCCAATGGCACCAGAATTTTGCCTATATAGCTCAGAATTGTATCTTAAAGTGTTCCTTCCAGCCAACAGAAGTGTGAAAATGTTATTCAGATGTCCACTTTCAAAGAGACAGATATTGCTTCACAATGAATTGGTTATGATAGAATCTCTTCTACATAAATAGAAAGGAACCATTCCGTACTACTGAAATCTTTTCCTTTCTATTGGTGTGCAAAGACATTCAGAAATATACATAAATTGCATTGTTTTCGGAAATAAAACAATGTTTGTCTATGTTTTTCTTGTTTGGAAAACAATTTTAAAGTCTTCAGTGATTCATTTCACAGAATCACAGAATGGGTCAGGTTGGAAGGTACCACAGTCGGTCATCTGGTCCAACCTCCATGCTCCAGCAGGGCCATCCCAGAGCACATGACACAGGATTGTGTCCAGATGGTTCTTGAATATCTCCAGTGAGGGAGACTCTACCCCCTCTCTGAGAAATCTGTTCCAGTGTGTGGTCACCCACACAATAAAGTTCTTCCTCATGTTTGGGTGGAATTTCCTGTGCATCAGTTTCTGCCCGTTGCCTCATGCCCTATTGGCTTGGCATCACTTAGAGGAGCCTGGCTCCATCCTCTAACACCGTCCCTTCAGATACTGATAGACACTGATGAGGTCCCACCTCAGCTGTCTCACCTCAAGGCTGAACGGGCCCAGCTCGCTCAGCCTGTTCTGGTAATAGAGGTGCTCCAGTCCTTTAATCATCTTTGCAGCCCTCCTCTGGACTCACTCCAGGAGCTACACCTCTCTTTTGTACCGAGGAGCCCCCAGCTGGACACAGCACTCCAGATGCATCCTCCCTTCACCTTAACTCACACTGTTATCATTAGGATGAGAAAATATACATGCAGAGTGGTTTAAAATTCCCTATTTCTAACAAAGCCAGTTTTAACTGGGATGGAACTCATTACGCAAATATGTTGTACCAGATCCACTACTAAAAAGACAGCAGATAAAAAAGTCAAGGGGTATCACACACGTTTTTTGGTGTTTAGACAGACAACAGATTTTTCTAGGTCTATTTGGACAGCATAACCAATTTGAATTGTGAAAATATACAGTTACCTTTTCTACCTGATTAATAATTTCAACCCCTTTTGGAAAATGCAACAGAGGTTTGTCCTCTATCTATATTCCCTGCATATTGTATATTAATTTCTACTATATTTAAGGATGAATATCTATAGCTATATTTAAGGATGAATCCTACAAACTGCTGTCCTGTGGCATGGTGTTCTACTGGCACTTCTCTTATTACTGCAAGCCACTGTGTCCGAGGAGACACAAATAAGAGGCTCTTTTACTTGCCAGGTTCAGCAGAAAGGAGGATATGACATCGATTTATTGACATTATTTTATTCTTATACACATCCCAACTCCACAAGGGATTGGAGAGCATGTCACTTCCTTCTCCATCTCACTGGAGAAGAAAGGTGCTTATCAAAGTTGTCATATTACAAAAGGAATGAAAAATAGAAAACACCGTTAAGTAAACATTGGCTACTAGTTACATAAAACTGTGTGAAAAGAATCTGACTCCAAGGTTAAAACAGAAGGCTTACAGAATTCCAGGGCAACAAGCCAACACTATAAATGTTTTATAATCCTTTCTTCTTCAGCGAAAAGCAGGAAGTTAAATTGTGTTCGGGAAAGCCCCTGTGTAGGCTGAGCTCTAAAGAATGTTAATAGGAGTGGAGCATCCTGCCAGTTGTACCATCAGAGTCAGGATTTCCAACAGTGAAAGGGAAACTGGGATGCTTACCTTACTAGAAACCAGTAATCACTTATAGGGTTTAATATTTAATTATGAAAAAGTGTCAATCAATGACACTATACAGAGAATCCTGCCTGGCAAAACTAAATCTGAAGGTAAAGCTCGTGAATTCTGGGTCTAATTGTTGGTGGTTATGAAACCACTGCTCAAAATGCTATGAATAATTCAAAACATGTATTTTTTTGCAGCAAGAAGGCCAGAAGCAAGAGTTCCCAATTGCTTTTGCAATTTTCTGTGAAGCACACCTGACTTTGTCAGGAGATAAAACAAGCAGATAAAATTTACTGTCTCTGACTTTTCAGTTCCCTTTTATATCTGGAATGAGATTTCCATATCCTCTAACCCAGAAGAGTGCTGCTACTCAGCTTGAGCTTTAAAACTGGAAATTCTGAATTAGCTTGATTATATCATCTCTGGTTTCAGAGGTGGTGCTATGCTGCTTTATTCTTCTAGGTGAAGCCGTAGTCCCAACCACTGAAGAAGCGTCTCCTGGCTTTACTGACTACAGCCTCAGTGTCAGTCTGACAAGGTATCACCATTGTGTAGACATCTGAATTCTCCAAGCAATCCAATCCAAAATTCCTCTGATTTAACTCTGTATCCTGCTGTGGGAGGGAGAAACAGAAAAGAATTATTTTACTGTCTTGGGAACAGAGCTGGCAGTGATCACTTGCTCACTTCCTAATCAGCTATGAATAGATCCCCTTACATAAGGTGAGCAAAGGAGTGGAAAGACATACATTAAACACACTCTGGGAAAAAAAGGAATGTCAGACAAGGCTGCAAAAAGCTGAACTTTGTTTCCCAGTGGTCTTCTGAGAATGTACCTTAAAAGTGTGCTACAGGCAGCTCTGAAACTTGTCCAGAAACAATTTACAGCATCTCAGCCCACGGGGAGAGAAGACAGTGAAGACAAAACTCTCTGCCATGCACAGAGATGGGCTGGCTCTTACTGTACCATGCTAAAAATATGGGTAAAGTTGTACAAAGTTAGACAGTACTTCAAAATTGATTTTTTACCTGTAAAAACTAGAATTGCTTGCAGAACATCAGTGTCATCAGAATAGACTTTCTCTGTACAGGTGCAGCAAATAACCTGTGATTTCCTTAATCAAAAAAAAAAAAAATGAAGGCTGGATAATAAAAAAATTAAATAGTCTTCAATGAGGTCTTTTGTTATGAGGAAGATTTGCTAGTGCAAAAACCTGTATTCGTTATATGAAATGGAAAAAAAGTCATTAAGTGGCCGTAATAATTTTATTATTGTACAAAAACATAGGAAATGTGAAATCAGTGCTTTGTCAATGCTGTCATTTTTTACCAACTTCAATACATCATTGTCATCCATTTGGGATGAGAACAAAGATACATAAATTTAGACGATCTGTTTGTCATCACATATTTTTTTCAAGGGATGGGAGGCATTCTGTCAGGTCTTTCATTCTGCCACTCTTCTACTGATTTAGATTCACTTTCTTTCAGATTGTATTCTCATATTTGAATGCTTTTCAATGAGAGGAATGAAATAAGGGACCCTCCTCTGCTTTTCCAAAAATAGTGTCCAGGAGCAAGAGAATAAAAAACTTTGGATGCGAGGCATATGCAAATATATCTGTGAATTCATTCATTGCTCTGTGAAGCTGAGGTGTATATTCTCAGTGGATATATTTTTCTATAAATTTTGGAAAAGTTTAACATTTGTCCTTTTTTTCTTGTTTACTTCTTAGCTTTTCATTAAATATTTATTGAAACGAGGATCTAAGGATCCATTTCACAAACAGATTTTCTTTTTCTTATTTCATGGTCATTTGACTTTTTTTGAGCAAAGACTTTAGCTCACTAGAAACTAGTCTGCAAGTTATAATTTCATCTTCAGTAACTCTGATGTACTTCACTTGTCTTATGATCTTAATATCTATCCTCTTTATTTTTTATATTCTTATCATATAATCAAAAGTAATGGTCCAAATTCAAATTTTTTGAAGGCACATTGCTAGTAAGTACTTTAAGCTACACTGATTACATTTACCTCATTCTCAAGTATGAGATACAATTTGTAACTAATGATTTCAGGGTTTGTAGGATAAAATGCAAAAGACATGAAGTCAATGAAAGTGGTAATGATATTTATACTGAGGCTGAGTGGGCATGCAAATAATTTTACAAATGTGTGGCATACATAGGAGATCTTCCAATCAGAGCCTGATCTTTTCAGGCAGGGTTCTGCTGAATTTATTTTTAATCTATTTAGCTTTTTAATTCAGGCTTGAGTGCTATTTATCTAATTTCATGCAATTAGCAGAGGTGCTTACGTTAGGATTATGACCACCCTAGGCTCCTTTAATAGTCAATGGAAAAAATAAATACCTCTAGACTACATTTTAGCTCATCAGACTTCACAGTTTTCCTTTAGATATGCCTCCTCCTCTGTCTTCCTAGCAATGGAGGGGGTCTGAGGAGACAATCCTGTCTCCTCAGTGCTTCGCTGCAGTGGAATTATCCCAGGTTCCTTCTATCAATGGGAGCTTGTCCAAGCTTGATGGAAGGTGTCCAAAAATAACATCAGAGTAAATATCTGGAGTCTAAAATCGAATCTCCTTGGAAGAAATAACTTTATTTTGGTCTGTGATTTGCACGTACTCCATTCTAAAACCATTCTTGAGTCAGAAACGCATGAAGTTATGTTGTAATTATTATTATTTTGGTAATGAATAAAGTTGAAAATCACTGTTGCCATACTTCTTCTCTTTAACACATTTCATGGTAGATTTTGTCATTTGGTTGCAGAGTAAATACCCAGTAGTGTCAGTCTACTGGTAAGATAATCGCTATAAATATTACAAAGTAAATAGGGCCAGTGTCAGTAACCTTGTAATAATTCTTGGACCCACTAAGCTTTTTACCAAGATGCAGGAACCTGCAATTATCTCACCACCTTTTCCCTTTCTTCATTTCTGTTTCATCAAGGACAAAATGCAAAATCACCTTCTCTACTTCTAAATTCTTCATGGTCTATTTATATTTTTGCTACTTGCTCCCCCAATGTCTCACTCTATGTGTGAAAGCCGCGTCTATTTTGTCCTCTCCATCTGACTGCACATATCAGGATGAGACAGTGACTTCTCTAACTTGTCATATTAACATTTACAAATGCAAACATCTGCATTTTCATTTCTTATTTTTAGGTAACCATCCAAGTGTGAATAAATCAGTGCTCAAGTTCATGCTCTGAGAAGACAGAAATCCATTAAGGACGTTTCCCTTTATAATAAAAGGATAAATAGTGCTGTGTAGAGACTTCTGCACTTTGACAAGAAAAGACCAGCCGGTTCCTAATGTAATTCCTTCTAGTGTGGGTTTTGAGACCATTTTAATTTTTCTTACATCTACACCTAGGATTTTCATATCTAATTGTCAAGAAATAAAACTGCCTCTACCCTACTTCCACCTGCTTATACATTTCTCTTTCATCTGTTTATGCCACATCTTTTCACTAATCTTTTGCCTCATATGTTCTTAGCTTTTCTAGACCTTATCTAATAGATAGGTGTCTGATGCCTGAGGCAAACAATTCCACAAACACAAACAAACCTAACAAGAAAACCAAACCAAGCCACAAAGAAAATAAAAGAAAATACCCCAAAACTAAATGCCCAGAAACCCACTTTCCTCCCCTCAAACATTTTTGTTATTGGTGGTTATGCTCTTTTTGTATTTTCCCTACCTGCCCCATGATGTACATCCAGATCCCCCTCTTCTCCGGTTTGCTTAAAATGGTTGGGTAATCTGACTGCTCCTTGCAAGAAAAAGAAGTACTGTAAAAATCCACAGCAAATAGGTATAGAAGCTGAGCAGGACCACCCCAGTTCATCCCTTTTTGGGTCTCTGCACCTGGTATTAACTCTTATATGGCTACAGAATCAGAAAGACTTAGGCTATGGGTAGGGTTTAAGTCCCTTCTAAAACCAGCAAAACCAGAGTAATTGAAGAAATACACTTGTAATTTTCTATGGTTGAGATAAGACTGGCCCTAAGTATTTAATTCAAGAAACATCAAATTAACTCCTATCCAAATTTTTATCATTTCATTAACTTTCTTTTACAGCAATTTTGGTATCTTTTGGAATGGACAGATTCTAGACGGTGTAAGATTAATTTATTTCTACAATAACACTAATTAAAATATTAATCCATATTGGAGTTCTGCACTTCACATGAGAGACTCCTTTGCTTTTGATGGCAAGCTGTTTGTGACTACTTGGTTATCTGACAGAGTCTGCACTTTCACAGATTTGAAATTAATTCCCGTGACATTAGTCTTCCACATAATTTTTTCAACTCGGTCTTAGTCATCTCTCATCTGGTCTGTGCATAAATTAGCCATAGGTCATGAAAGAATTTGAAAAAACATACTATAAAGAGCAGAAATTTACATCCCATGGTTGCGATCTTGGAACAATAAGTAAATTGTGGTCAAAGAATCTAGAAGTAGGAAAAAAATTTGGACTCTACAATGAAATTTGTATTCTTCCAGTGTTGCTTTTAGCATTGATTTTGCAGGTAGTATCTCAGAAGATAAAGATAGATTTTACTTCTAATTTACCTCAGAATATATTCCCATATTAAAGAAAAATGTGCAAAGGAAGATTATGGGCTTCACTGGCTTTACAGTGGTGCAGAACTCTAAACCTGCAATGGAAGTTCCCAGCAACAGTTAATGCTAGTCAGGGTGGCCTCCTGGCAGGCAAAATGCCAGCTGGACTCCTTTTGCAACTGCACAGCTAACAAATCCTGACCTCACATCCCAGATAAGCTTTTTCCTTCAAAAGGCTATGTGGCTTTTTTCCATTTTTCTTGAGCAATGCTATGGCTTAAAGTATAAAGATATTAAAACAAGCTGCTGATCCTGTTATACCGTAGGGAATATTCAAATGCTGCTAATCAAATCACAGTCTGAAGCTCATTTGGTTGATTTCTGCACCTTTGGTCCCAAGAGGTATTGTTGTAACAAAGCATCTTCACCTTCTCTCTCAGTGGGGGTTGCTGGAAACAGATTTCTTTCCATAAGGAATCACCTCCTTTGTGCTGCAGCTCAAGAACAATGTTGAACTAGTGCCAGAGAGGAAAACAGACAACAAAGAGCAACACACCTGAAGAAGCTGAAAACCATCTCCTTTCTTGCCATGACAGAGAATTGCAGTCAGTCAAGAGGAAATGGACACAGTCCTGCAATAGTTTAACTCTGAGTTTAACACAGTGGTCTAACACAGAAATTAACACTGGGTTGTTTCTGTACGGGAAGTTACCAGCACTCAAGTAACACCTGATCAATATTGGCAAGGTCAGCAGTGTCTGAGGAATGCTTTCTGGATCTTAGGCTTAAGCCTGAGAATCACTGTCCATGGCAAGTCAAGACTGCTTCGTTCTTCACTACTTCAACACATTATGTTTTCAATGGTTCAAAAATCCAACTTCCATCAGTTCCTTCAGAAAATTATTCCAGAGATTGATACCCACCAGGCTGAGGGGCGTCTGTCATTTTTGTCCTTGCTGACATTTTTATTTCTGTTTAAAGAGGAAGAGCAGTGGCTGAATTACTTCACTACCATATGTATGCACTCGTTTGTAGCTCATTTCTACTGCCATGAAGAAGCTTTTTGACACCCTTAAGTAGTAGGAAAGAAAATATTTGCAGCCATTAACAAATGCAGCATTTAATGATATTATAAGCCTGCCTGATCAGAGCTCTTTACTGGATACTGGATTGCTTGTTGAAAGTCAATTTTACAACAAAATAAACACTGGCATGACATAAATTTCACTAGTTTAGTTTTCAGATGTAGTTATATGCCATATTACTCCTCAGGGGTGAAAAACATAATGTGCACAAACGAATTTAGATACACAACAACTGATTTTCCAGTGACGATATAATTAAGGCTATAAAAGACAGCCCATATGTAACAGCTACTGTGGGAGCCTGTCACATGCTCGTATATACACAACAACTGTATTTTGCTTTTCTTATTTTGTGGTAACACTTGTCTTTTTGTAAAACAAGCAAATTTTACAGTGTCTAAAAAATTTCTAAAAGACTGAGAAGCACAATAATTAGACCACTGACTAAAATTTTGCATTAGAGAAAAATAAACATTGCTAAATCAAAATACATCCTATTTGTTTGATATGAGTACTTGTTTTCAATACATATACATGTACATCATGGGAACAAAGTGAGTAGCTTTAGCACTTTAGTTTTCAGTTCTTTTTCAAGATGATCACCTGTTTTCCTACGCAAGTGCCTATTAGAGTCCCTCTGGTTCCTGAACAAAATACTGTGGCTTCACTTGGGATTAAGACAGTACCAAGGAGACACAGGGCATTATTTTCTTTTGTGTTAAGGGAGGCTTCATTGCATTGCTTTTTTTTTTTTAGTGCAACCAGAGGGATTGACTAAGTGTTGCAATTAAAGGCACCACTCAACTTTCTGTTCTCCTTGTTCACCTGAGAAAGCAGAAGATAAGTGTTGGTGGCTTTATAGCAGCAGATCAGAGACAGAGGACTGCTGAGGAGTATAAGCTTGAAAGTGGAAGGGGAGGGCATAAAGATACCCAAGCACCAGGAGCTGAGCTCCATCTCTGAATAGAAAGCTGAGCTATTTTAAAATACATTTTGGAATCCATGAATAAGAATGTTTAAACCACTATTTTAAACTGGCACAGTAGATAAATATTAATAAATTGAACTTCTGCCTGCAGTGTAAAGTGGAGAACTATTTAAGCAGATATTTGGAGCTGCTTTTTACTCCAGTTTTAGGCGTAAAATTTCATAGATTTCTCTGAGAATTTTGAACCTTAAAAAACAAGAACAAAACAAAAAGATAGACAATCTGAAGCAGAAGAAAAGGATATCACTTCCCTTCAACCACATAAGATATGCATACATAATAGTTAATAATCAAGGCTGGTCAATAGAATCCTGTTAAATTTCTTTCCCAGTACAAAACTGCATTTTCTGGCAAAAAAAAAATTAGATATTTTGATATTATATTAGAAAATCAAGTAAGTGAGAAATTAAACATTTGAAATTTTGTGTGAGAACATGAAGTACTTTATCTGAAAGCCAAAAAAATTCAACTCAAATATTGATATTTTCTGTTGTGTGTTGTGCTTTCTAATTCAACCGTAGCTTGTAAATCACACATGTCCCCCATCTTCATTGAGACAAGATAAACAGATGAATAACATGAAAAGGAGTCAGGCTGGAGAGATCATCAAAATGGCAGAATGAGACTGTAAATCCTGAAGTAATAATTATAACTTTATAATACAATATACTTTATAATAACTTTACAATTACAATATAATTTTCATAGAATAGTTTAAATTAGAAGGGACGTTTAGAGGTCATCTGGTCTTAGCCCCCTTGCCATGGGCTAAGACATCTTCAGCTAAATCAGATTGCTCAGAGGCTCCTCCAACATGACCTTGAATGTTTCCAGGGATGGAATGTTTCCACCTCTCTAGGCAACCTTTTCCTAGAAACTCCATGTTTGTGAAACATGCAAAAACCTTTTTCTTGTGCCTAATCTAAATTGACCCTCCCTCAGTTTAAAACCATTGCCCCTTATCGTATTGCAACAGGCCCTGCTAAAAAGTCTGTTCCCATCTTTCTTGTACACCTCATTTTAGCACTGAAGGGCTGCAATGAGGTTTCTCCATAGCCTTCTCTTTTCCAGGCTGAACAGTCCAGAATCTCTCAACCTTTCCTCACAGGAGAGGAGCACCAGACCTCTGATCATCTTGGTGGCCTCTTCTGGACTCACTCCAACAGCTCCATGTCATAATAACCTATACAAAAACATTATGAATTTGGTGATCATCTTCTGATTTTTAAGACTTTTTTTTTTTCCCCCAAGGGAAAGGAAAATTGGATTACAGCCACTTGGAGAAGGGAGAAAGCATAAGCATGTCTGGAACCAAGTTAATAAGAATTAAGAACATAACTGTAATTTTATGTGGAAAAAATAAGAGTAAACATGAAGGTCTATTTTGTAAGAAAGGGTGACTAAGATTCTCATGTTTACATTTGAATGTAAAACCCTACTCAAAATCACAAGACAAAACATTAGATAACCAATAACTCTAGCTGCTAGCAAGATAAGGAAAAAAATAACAAAAAATAACCATAGAGATAATTTCTAACATTTTCCAAACTGCCAAAGTGATCAAGGATCTTAAGTTCCCTTACAATAGAAAAGATTTTCCATCAGCTTTAGTGGAAATTAAATTTAAGTATATGAAGCAAAAACAGTTAACGATAACTTCCTCCTCTGTGTCTCCCAGCACATCCCAGGCTTGGCATCAACATACTCCAGTGGAAAGCTCCACATGAAGCTGCTTTTCTGTTTAATACTTGTCCTATTAGAAAGAATGATAAATACATTCAGAGAATTAAACTTTCTAGATTCAAATATATCTGCTCAACTTAAATGCTGAGCTTTGTTTTTAAGACAGCTTTTAAAAACCATTGTGTTGAAACCATGTTTTTTGAGCAAAATGAGAACTTGACACACTGGTGAATAATTATTTTCCAGAAATTAAACCCAGAAACTAGAATGAAAAGAAAATACAGGTTGGACTTTAAGTAAAAAAAAAAAGAGGCACAATTCTGAATATATTTTGTCTATTTGTTCCCATGAGAAAGCCAAATAGAAAATTCTTCACACTAAGAAAAAGAAGTTTAAAATGGTAAATATAAGGTTATCACTTACCTAGTGACAAGTTTCCTCCCTTGTCTTCATTACCATTTTCATATACATCTAAAATTATTTACTACATAACAATATAAAATAATAGCATCATGATGAAGGCTATACCTGCAAAGGCTAGATTTATTTAACTATTCTATCTAAAAGCAAGCAGCCTACTTGGACCACCAGTTTATTTTCTACCTGAAATTTTTCTTCTAGCCATTACATTGTGTTGTTTTGTTTGGGTATTTGGGTTTCTTGTGTTTGTTTGTAAGACAAATTGCTGCTATTCCGTGAGGGTTAGGCCTTGACTGCTCATGCGGCTCAGCACTGACTGATTACTCTGAGTTTAGATGATGCAGCTGTCCATGGAAAAAGTGATCTGCTCAGCTGCCCAGGGAGGCAAAGGCTGTTGCCCTGTTTTTAACTTACAGCAATAGCCTGTGTTTATTATATTTTGACAAAAATAGATATGTTAGATGCTATTGGCTAGTCATAGTGCTGATCATTGGTTCCTAAATATATTAATAACACAACCAAGTACCACATAGTTATGTATAAGTTTACTAAGTAATAATAGTCAAGAGCAAATCAAAGACCTCAAACAATGAGAACATATAATATTAAATAATAACAATATGGGTCAGAAAGTATACTCCATCTGTTCAAAGACATTGATTCATTATCACAATGATGTGATCATTCACAGTACCTCAGACTGATCAAAACCAGAAATTACAGAAGAAGTACTGAAGTGCTATTTGTTGCATCTAATATGTTGCTTTTACCAGACAGACACCAGATTCCCAGCTGTTGTGAGTTTGGTCTTTACTTGCAGTTAACGAGATGCTTTCCTATCCTGTTATATCCTCCCTACCTGTTTTTAGAAGTGTTTCACACTTACTCATGCAGTGCTCATCAATGTGTGAAATTAAAGTATGAACTGATCAGTATGTGAAAGTGAGGTTCATAGAGTTAATTTATGAATAAATTATGCCAGGGATCCTGCATACATTTAAGGAACACTGTGCCACCTGCCAAAATGAGCTGTTACTACTACACTGAAGTCTGAAATCAGAATGGCTGCAAGCAAACACTGGCTGGAATTTAGTGAGGTGGAGCAAATATCAGCAAGTTACTAAATACAGACAGTTAATGGTGTTTTGCTGGGATGAATAGTATAAAATCATATCTTTAACCACAAAAGGCAGAACTGCAAGATCTCAGTTTTTAGTGTTAAAGACGTACAATTTAAAGCTAATGTTTCATGCTATAGATATGGTTTAAAAATAAACTGTATTTTTCTGTTTAAGTTATTGAAATGAAAAGTTCCATGTCTACTTCTGATGCCTGTGTGTTAGGAATGTAAGCGCTTTAGCTGTTCGAAAGAAGCTATTCCGGAATATGTAAAGAAGTGGATATAACCTGCTAAATTAGTCTCATGCTCCAAAATAAACTGGATCAATTTCTTCTCTCTTCTTTCTTTGAGCCCAAACTGCAACAGAGCAACAGAACAACACATTGAGTTAGGAGTAAAATCAAATGAAGAATAGTAATAGCATGGAAGAATACTAAAGATAAATTCTCTGATAGACTTGCAATTCTCTGGAAACTCAAAGCATTCAAGAAAGATTTAATCCATATACAGGGCACTTGTAGGAAAGCAAATGGAAAGTAGCCTTATTTCTGATAATGGAAGGTTCTGGCACACTCAGTGCATCTAGACAGATAATTGTGTATGTCAAACCAATTTTGCAGGGGATGTGGTATGTAGCATACTAATATCTGATGTGATTGATAGTATATCTACTCCATTTTCAAATGCAGCAGTGGTGGGTTTTGTTAGCATATTTTACAGCCCTGGCTAGAAAGTGTTATGTGTACATGCTGATGAAACAAATAAGATAAGCTTTGTCTTTTCATCCTCAAAATTCTTCTAAAATGTGCTCTTGTCTCTTCTGAGCTGTTCCATGAGTGTGACAAACAGAACATGTTAAGGAATAAAGTTGTGGGAAAAGCGAAAATGTAGATGTAGATATTTTCTTACAAAATTATGCTTTAAACTTATGATAAATTTAAAACCGTAATAATTTTTAAATGGTCGCATAAGTTTAAAACCATGGTCCTAAGCCTACAATTAGCTGTATGAAGATGGAGCTGTGTGCTTCCATAAAAACTGCCAGGAAGCTGGGAGAGACATTCAAGCTCAGAACCTTCTGAAAATGATAAAAACTATTTCAGAGGTTTAGAACTACTGAACAGAAATACTACCCCGCAGTTTTGTAGGTCAGAGCAGTTGTTACTCCACTAAAACAAAACAGATTTGTGATTAAATCATCTAACAGAAAAATAAAGCAGTTATTTCTCAGGTTAGACTAAGGTATCTCACTTCACCTCATCATGAGTTTCAAACATTTTTCATTCTGAAAAAAATGCAGATTTCCTCAAACATTTGAGTAACTTTAATAAACTACATTTGCTTATTCAACTATAAAAATTTCTTAGTTTTTTCATATTTTTTCAGGGTAATGTTTTAAAGATTATATTAGACTCACATAAATAGTTACTACAGCTCCATTTCAGCATTTTTTTTTCCAGATAGTACTACATGAGAGTATTTTGACTTTTTTGAAGATAAGATTTACTTTTGCACTTTCTAAATGAAGCAAAATGTTTTTCTCCAAATATATAAATAATGGAAATTATAATATTTGGTATAAGTTCAAAATTGTTTATTTGTAACTATTTTAGTTCATTAGACAACAATTCAATATTATCTGTTCCAATGTTGAATGGAAATTTTTTTAAAAGTGTGACGTTACAAAAAAAATTATTTTACTAAAGCAGTAGTTTACATGGTGTCAAGGTAATAACTGAATTGAAACCTCTTCAAAAATGCTGGCATTTTTATGAGGTTAAAGATGTATGCAAGAAGTGCAACTAGGAAATGATGAAATTAAAGAACTCTTGTGTAAAAAATATAAGGAAAAAAAAAAAGAAGCATGAGAAGGTAGCAGAGCTGCAAATTGTGATTAATGAAGCTTGGTACATTAGCGCATTAAAAAAAGACTTCCACTTGATATCAGCTTGTCTGATCTGGTAAATTTGATTTTCAACATGTCTGATAGTTCTCTTTAATTTTTTCTAATCCCGTGGTTAGCCCTGCTTTCGCTGGAAGCAGGCGTGTCAGTTGAAAGGACACAGACACTTCACATTTGCCTCTGCCGAGAATTACTTATAATACATTGTACCACTGAAAGAAAATTAAATGCTTTATTTAAAAGTAGGCAGGTTTCTAGAAATAAAAATGGATATATAATCAGCTCTATTTGCATAAATTGTACATATTTTATATTAAAAAAACCCCTGTAATCCTCTGTGTACTATTGTTATTCCATGTCTAAAAGTACAACCTGGTACACAATTAAATCATACAAAAATACATTAAAAGCTCTAATGCTGCCTTGTATGGCTTGTGAAATAATGAACATTTTCTGCTCACAGTCTCAGCCATTATAATGTTATTACACAGTCATTAAATTGAAGCTGTTATTCCACTGCTAAAACAACTGATCAATATCCATTACCATTCAGTGATGGTTGGAGCCAAAATGAGATTATATTGCAAATGAGCCGCAGATAAGGTAATGATCCCTCCATTTCGATATATTTAAAGGCATTCCCTAAAGCAGATAATTTCCTTAAGAGTGTACAACTTTTCCATCAAGTCACCAATCTAGGAAAATAAAAATGTTCTTTAATTACAAAAAGCCTTACATACTATGATTTATAATAAAACAATGGTGTTCTCAGCAAAGATAACCACTGTTGGATCAATGAAGTTGTTTCTAGTTTCTGCCTATTGGGTTTTACTTGTTATGAATGCTGTGTTATACAGACCCTGTGCCTTACCAAAGAAACAAACCAAATAATGTTTCTTTGAAGTCAGAAATTATCCTAGTGTAGTATACTTTGAAGCTTGTCTGAAAATAAATAAATAAAGATGGGAGAGACTTCCTTAGACGGATTTTAGTGTCTCATTCCCATAAGACCAACAATAGTTTTCCCTTTTCTTATCACTTACAAAGTCTGGCCAAAAATCTTCCAAGCTGTGCTTGAGTGGTTCCTCCAAGGCTCTATCAGTCACTGACTTGACGGATCCATCTTCTGTTATCATCTGTTATCTCTGGATCATTAGTGTATCTATTACACTATTATTATAATTAAATAACAATAATTATCATAATAATATAACACTATAATTATATATTATTATAATTACTATAGGTAATTATCTTAATTATTTCTATGTATTAATGTATTCTGTGCTATGTTAATGTGTATTATTATTTTTATGTGTTTTTTTCTTCTTTTATGTTAACAGTTATTCCTCTCAAGACAGATGTCCTAACACCCAGGTATTCATATCTCCTTTACTTTCCACATATCATTACAATATGCAGAATGTAGGAGGTTTTTCCAGTCGCTTTATCTTGCACCTCTTTTCAGCTGGTCCTGAAGTTTCCCTGTTGAAGAAAAAGGCTTCTCAAGNCACCAATCTAGGAAAATAAAAATGTTCTTTAATTACAAAAAGCCTTACATACTATGATTTATAATAAAACAATGGTGTTCTCAGCAAAGATAACCACTGTTGGATCAATGAAGTTGTTTCTAGTTTCTGCCTATTGGGTTTTACTTGTTATGAATGCTGTGTTATACAGACCCTGTGCCTTACCAAAGAAACGAACCAAATAATGTTTCTTTGAAGTCAGAAATTATCCTAGTGTAGTATACTTTGAAGCTTGTCTGAAAATAAATAAATAAAGATGGGAGAGACTTCCTTAGACGGATTTTAGTGTCTCATTCCCATAAGACCAACAATAGTTTTCCCTTTTCTTATCACTTACAAAGTCTGGCCAAAAATCTTCCAAGCTGTGCTTGAGTGGTTCCTCCAAGGCTCTATCAGTCACTGACTTGACGGATCCATCTTCTGTTATCATCTGTTATCTCTGGATCATTAGTGTATCTATTACACTATTATTATAATTAAATAANAGAGTTTACTAATATGTAGTATAATATAGTAACAAAACATATATTACTACTTTATCTAAAGATATTTTCCCCTTTCCTGCTTGTTTTATTTCTGTATTTGCCAGATTTCATTCATTTAATTTTTCAAAGTGGATATCCATGGATGCATGGACAAAATGCTCAATTTCTTTCAAACAGCCCTTTTAGAACTAGATCTTCTGTTTCTTTTAAATTCAGTCTTCTGTTATTTTGAATATATTTATAGAATATTACTAGTACTTTAGCCCTCATCAAGGACGATCAGCTCAAAAATAAAGCTTTACTTTTGATATTATAATGACTACTTGGAAGGAAAAATTGCCAGTAACAACAATAGGCTTATGTAGGTATTTGTACACGAAGTATAAATACTTCCTAAGGCAGAAATAATTTTTCCAATACTAAGGTAAAAATATTGGAAGTCTAATATTTCCCTTTCACTCGCCTGTATTTGATATTCCTGTGAATCTTACTGTTCTGCGGCAAGGCTTTGAGAGACTTCTGGCTTGTCCGAAAGTCGGTGCTGCTGAAAAAGTACAGAGTAATATAGGCAAAGAAGTTTAGCTCTTTCACGGATAAAAATTAGTCTATCCTCTTTGTAGTCCTTCGTAACCATAAAACAGAGGCTGAGGTTTAATTTTCCAGAAAATGGACACATTATCCACCTAAGATGTTCAGCAGAAAAAGAATTGGAAATAGGCTGGGTTCCAATGGTAACTTTTGTCAGTGCTCTCTTCTTTCTTATGTAAAGTTACTGCAGTTTTTGAAAAACTCATATTCCTGGCCCATTTCTTTGGATAGATCATCCTTAGCTTCTCACCTATCTGGCTTGTTCTTCTGTTCTTTTCAAAAGTTTTTCCCTCTTACTGGCCCAATTTGCTATCTTCATTTGGTGAGCACAGTTTGGTTTTCTCCACTTCCAGAACTCTGCAAGCATAACTACTTTGCAAAATCTCCTCCTTTTGCCATGAAACCTCAAGAGAAAGCATTACCAGAGAAGCAGCTGGTGTTCTGTGACCACTGTGCCTGTCAGACTGGGCCTCACTGCTTCCTCCTGCCTGCCTGCCTGCGTGCCTATCTCACTTTCACTTTGTCCTGCAGCTTTTCTGTCACGTTGCTGTGCAATCATCAAGCTGCCTGTCTTGGCCGCCACCCCCATCACTGTCGTATCACGGACTGCAGTGGGAGCAGCATAAGACCAAAAAGGAATAAGATCCTAAGATCCTATGGGGAATGGACTGAGGCAGGCACGGTGCCCGCTGTGGTGATGTCACTGCTCCTGGCACCCACACGAGAGCGACTAAAGCTTGCCGCAGTCCCGCCTTTGATGGCTCTCTAAACACTCTCAGTTATAGGATCCTTGGCAGAATAGTGTGTGTGGCAGCAAGAACAATTGGATCATAGTCCATGGCTACTCCGAGGCATAATGGTAATAATACCGGCAATAAATAATAAGAAACAGCAATAACCTTGCATCATCTGACAGCTCAAATGCATACTTAGAGAAAAAAAAAAAAAAATCATTGTCGTGAAGACCCCCTTACAGGCCCTTCTATACTACTAAATTCTGCTTAATTTAGTGTAAAGTACATAACCCAGCCTGACAGCCCTGACAGCAGAACTGTCAGAAGATTTAGTGGAATCATATGATTTTCTTTCTCTGATCAAACTGAGACCTGACTTGTTTTAGCAAAATTGTAATGAGGTTTTGAATGTTGACAGAAGAAGGGCATGTTGGGGAGAAGCACATAGGTCGTGAAAGCTATCTAATCTAATAAATACTATAATTCTTAATGAGTTTTATCTTGGTGATTTTTATTTTTTTCTTACACTGTTTTTTCTGGGCAGTTTCCTACTCTTAGTTTATGTTTTCTTTATGAATACATTAATTGCATCTTAGCTTTCAGAGATCTGAGGGTTGGTGCTGGTAGCAAACCTCGATGCTCCTATTTATAACAACTGTTTGATCAATAATGCATTGCAGACGCGCAGCCCGCAGTACGCTGTTGCAAACCTCCACATGGAATGCCTTTCCCCTACACACGCTGCACAGCAGCTCAGCTGTGCACTGCCAGGCACTACTCCACTCAGAGGCCAGTTAAAACCTTGCTGTTTAATTTCAGGTCCATTAGAACCCAGCCAAAGGTTAAGTTATTGCAGTTACTGATATTAAGTTGTAAATAAACAAGGCCTGAAGAGAAGAAAGGAAGTGAGATGCTATTTTTATTGCACGAAAAGAATAATTTTGCTGGAGTCATAGAGATATTTCTGTTGTTTTCTTCAGAGCTGCTGAGGAAAATCCTCATTGGCTGTGGCTGAATATAACAAAAACATGTCGAAAAAAGTATTTTAAAAGACTGAAGTGAAAGAAGACCTTAATTTCCTTTTACTTAGACCTGCCTCATCAAGACTTAACTGCTCTGATGGAAAAATGTAGGTGAACTGCTTATGGTGGATTGATTCTCTTTTATGACATGAATGCCAACTGAACAGAATTAAATTCTGTCCATATTACCTTAACAAGTTCACTGGGCACAAATGAGAATAATTTCCAGAGTAATGCAACATAATATAGACAGCAGATCTATTTAGACTTGATGTTATTATAAGAGAAAATGAAAATTACTACATTCTGTTCAACAAGTTCAACAGTAATGATCATCTCTAGTCTTTAAATGTCTCAGCTTATAAGAATGGCTTAAATAACCCTAAGCTGCATACGTATAAATAAGAATTTTTTCTCTTTCATTAAAAAAAAGAAAAATGCTTTTTCCTACCCTAACTAACAACATTGTTGCAAGGAATAACACGGCTTTATCATTACTTTGTGTTTTTAAATCAGTATTAAGTCTTCTGTAGATAATAGTATGCAACTACTTGAGCTGGATTCAAGAACTGCTTGATAAAATTCTATGGCATGGGTTACAAAATGATGTACCCATCTTTTCTAGCTTTAATATCTAATAATATTACCTTTCATGACACTATATTCATAAACAGCACAATCAACCTACTATGTCAAGATAAAGAAAGTGAAAATAGAAGAAATATAATTTTAATTATTTCAGAAGCTAGGAAGAAAACAATTAACATAATAAACTGAAACATTTGCTGTGATTTTTAATTCTTAAAGTGTTGTTTTCATTCAGTAAATTTTGTTATGTTTATTGTTATTAACTATCTTGCATGATTTCCATTTTCAGCCATTTCTTCAGAACTTCACATAATATGTATCACTTGACAGATGGTAACTGAATGGCCAGTGGCCATTCTGGTTGCTGAGAATAATTCAGAAAATAACTGTTTTCTGATAATTTTCAGATATTTTAAATTTGGTTCTTGATTGTTAGATATGTCTTCATTCAGAAGACAATTCAGAAAATTAGGTAGCCAAGGCTACTCACCCTTCTCAGGAAAGTCAATATATTAAGAGGTAGTATCAATTATATCCCCTTTAGAATGTTTCTTTTAGAACCTCGAGTCATTCCATTTCTGTAAATAAAAACACAAATCATGTGATGAGGTAAATAGAGTTCTTTCTATTTTATACAAACAAAATCATTACCAACATCATTCTATAGACAGAGCACATAAATTAAAGTTTAATGCCTGGCTGTTATTCATAAATCTATCATGCTAAACTTTTAGTCTTTTAAAGCTGGTTTCATACATTTCCCAGTACAATTATGTAAATTTTTTCTTTGTTGTTTAGCCTTGCTGTTTTCCTTAAAGGTCATTTTATATGCCTGAGTTTAAGCGTGGAAATGATAGCTACATAGTGTTTTATAACTCTGCAACACTTTAGTTTATAAAGTGAAAAAACCTGACAAACTACCAATTCATCTGGGTCTTCTTGCCTTCTGAGCACATCACTGATGTGTGGAGTGTTGTCTGTGGGATAACACCAAGTGATTGATGGTACTTTTTTCCTACCTAAATGCTGTGTTATAAGTGTTCAGAATAAAATTAGTTTTACTAATGGAGTTTACTGGAGTATGAACATCATTGGGGAGTGTACTAACACAGTTTTTCAATGGTCCAATCTTGCTCCAGCTGAAGTAATTTGAAAGCATACATTAATTTTCAGAGGCAAGTTTTAGCCACAAGATATTCAGAGAGAAAGTCATACAGCATAAAGATAAGTAGTCCAGATTCCAGTATCTTTTATGCCAGCTTTTTAAAGGTGTAACTGTCAACATCATTGGAGCTGCTCCCAATTACATTGATATATAAAACCAGATTGGGTCCACCAAGATTAGATTAAGATATAAAACAGTCAAATGGAGCATTACCTGATCCAGTACTTCTTGGTCATCAAAATAAACATTCTAATTTCTGCAGGATTACTTACATAGACTAATGGACACAAAACTCAATCCAAACCAGTAGGAATCTACTGGGGTTTTTTTCTGCATCACTGGTTTAATTGTAGTGGAAGATAACATTATGGTTTTATGCATCCATATGTACATTTGACATGTCTCTGAGAAGCTGGATGTTTATTACTTTGACCTTAAGTAAAATGGAAAAAATGCTTCCTTTTCCTTTAGGAACTTGATCCTCTGTAGCACTGAGCACATTATAGAAATGTCAAGGGCTTTGAATTGCCATTACAGCCAGAAGCTTGAAAGGTTGAGTCATATAGACATTTATTTTTTCGTAATTAATAACCTGAAAAATTAAGTCACTAATATACTATACATCTTAATTAGAAGCCGCATCTTCAATTTAATTACTTTCCTTAAACTTATATTAAATTTAATTACTTTCCTTTGCAGCATGCTTAAAAAAGGTGAAGATTCTATATAAGATTTACAATGGATTCAATTGTTGTTTTGTTGTTTGTTTATGTGAAACTTGATGAGAAGAAAGATGAACACTAAGTGGTCTATTTTTACTCTCTAGTTGAGAGGCAGACTTGTCACTCATACTGGAAGACTCATTATAAAGAATACACCCCAGTGCTTTTAGGGAAGTATTGAAGCTACGCTGTATTTTAGCTTGTTCTAGTTTGTCCCTTCACACCTTTTGCAATAATTTATGAATTTTTTAATATTATTGCATATCCAATTAAAATTATAGACTAAAAAAAACCAAAAAAAACCTCCAAAAGGCTGAATGGAAAAGGCTTACTATAAATACAAATTTCAAAGCAAGTCATGAACTAAAACAAATGTATCAACTTTTGAAAAAAAGACAAAAAAAAGGAGGCAACCCTCCATTACTGGAGCATCCCCTTCCCCCAGTGCAGTCTAATGAATTTACGAAATTATACCTTTTCATGCCTTGCATAGATTTGTTTCCTTTTTTCACTAACACGATGCTGTACATCTAACTAACACTCTTAGTTTAGCCCACTTTCATTCATACTTTTTATCACCTACCTAATCTTGTGTTTATCTATTTCCTGTTCAGATTACATAAACCAGTTTGCACACAGCCATTTTCAGTACAATACTGTATCAGCTGTGCAAGTGGTCCACCAGAATTTATGGTCATATTCCTCATTAAGCCAATTCTTTGTGTTTATAAGAAATGAGAGACAGTGAATCAATCTTTCTCAGCTTTTAAAAAGAGAAAGATCCATGCATAGACCTCAATTTTGCTGTCAAAGAATTCCAGCCCCTCTAGTGCATGTGAATGTTGACCCAGACTTGACGAGCCTTTTTCTGCCCTGCTGACTTGCCTAGATAAGTGCCTTCATCCTGTTAGTGCTGATAATGTCCTCCAACTGCACACTGTCTCCAGTAGTCAAATCTCTGTTTCACATAGAATCAAAGAATGGTTTCTCCTGGAAGGACTTTAAATATCCAACCTACCTGTGGTGAGCAAGAACACCTTGCACTAGACCAGGTGGCTCAGAGCTCCTTCCAACCCGCCCTTGAACATTTCCAGGGATGGGGCATCCCTAGCTTCTATGGGGAAGAAGTGGTGCCTTACTGCACTCACAGTAAAGAATTTTTTCCTAATACCTAATCTAAATGTACTGTCTTTCAGTTTGAATCCATTCCCCCTTATCCTGTCACTACATGCCCTTGTAAATAGTCCCTCTCCATCTTTCTTGTAGGCAAGGCTGCAGTTAAATCACCTTGGAGCCTTCTCTTCTCCAGGCTGATCAATCCCAATTCTCTCAGCCTTTCCTGATAGGAGAGGAGCTCCATCCCTCTAATCATCTTGGTGGCCCTTCTCTGGACTTGCTCCATGGCTTGGCCCTTTCCACACAGCACGGTCTTCCTGGTTTTTTATGGTCACAGCATGTCCCCTTTTGTTACAGGAATTTTCTTTCTCCTTCTGATCATCCCAGGTGCCAGTGGTTTGGTTTTAGGGCCTCAGAGATTCTTGTCTATTGTAACAAAACTGTCAAGAGACCTCTCATAATCTTGTAAACCTGAAAGGACTTGGCCACTTCCTAGCCTAAGGTGTTTGGATGCCTCTCCCTTCCTGTTATCCTACGTCCTTAGGGCTCAGGAAAGGTATTGCAACCTTCCCATTTGACAGAAAGCAAAGACATGCATACAAATCCTGGATGCAAAAGAGGGCCTATCCCTGAAACCTTTTTTTTTGCATTTTGCAAAAGGAAGCCAAAGTGCCTAAATGAGGGCCATGGATCCAGCTTCTTGACGACAAATTAACTTTTCAGTGTTTGGGAGTGTGTTGCTATAGGATGTTGCAGAACTACATATGTCTGAATTGGTTAATGGGCTGTCTTGGAGAACAGGTGTATGAGCACCTATTAAACATAATGATCCTTCACTTAGGCCAGGGAATCCCACAGCTGCCAAGACTCAGTTGTGGGAGGGGGTTTGAGGATGAGGATGCTCTGTTTCCTATACCATTTCCCGAGGTACCAATATCTAACCACTTTCCAGCACAGGGCATCAGACTAGATGGGTTTAGTTGTGATCCTGTTGAGCTCTTCATACATGGTTTAGACTAAGATACTTCTTGATTTAAGATACTCAAGATGCCAGAATATATTAAAATGAAGTTATAGTAATATATGTCTAAAAGGAGACTAGTCAGCACTGAGGATATAATATTTTTGTCATAAATCCTATCCTGGGGCAAAGGGCACAATTAATAGTGATTTTTTAGATAACAAAATTTCTTCAAGACTTAATATAGTCTTTGCTATCTTGGTGAACTGTACATTAAAAAGCTTAGATTAGTTGTATTAGAACTCTACAATAATGTTGACTATAATTAAACATATGCATGTTTAACATATATGTGTGTGTGTGTATTTCTGCACATTTTAACTAAAAATATTAAGCCATGCACTGTGGATATTAAGGATTTACAAAATTAACCCCCTGAAAATAATACTCTTTAAAGGACGGCTTTAAATTTTTTTGACGATATTAGGAATTCTGCAAGTACTCTGAGCCATGTTTTTCCCATGAATCTTCCTAGACCTAGTGGATTTTTGTTTCCTCTGATCTTTTGTGTGGAAAACCGATAAAATAAATCTACCCTCACAGCCCTCCAAAGACAGTTAGTTTCTTGACATTTTAGTGGTTCTGGTTCACACCAGATTACTGTTTTTATAATGTCAGAGCCATTCAAAAAATGAGGGCATTCCCTGTAGCCATGAGTCTCATTGCTCCCAAATGCTGGGCTGCTGTTTTTTAAATAAATATGTTGTAGTAATAGTGATCAGGGAGTGGTTTTTTGCTGGTTCACCTCTTGAGTCCCAGACTGCTAGATTTGTTCAAGCTCGTAACAGAAATGGGGAAAGAAAAATCCCCAATTCACAAAAATATGTGTTTCACCTTTCAATAATCTATGTAGTGGTGAGTCCTCCCCAGAAAGCTTTCTTAAAAAATACTTTTGGCAGGGCAGACACAGACACACAGAATTTAGGAGACCTCTAATAACCCTTTAGCTCTCTAAAACAAAAGGTTACATACAGTTAAGTAAGCTTGCACCATCTGGCTGAGAACGCCTCTCTTACAGCTCCCAAATAAATATTTCCCTCTGCCTTTTCAGCAAGCAGGTGAGGACATGGCAGGGAAGACATCCAAGTGTATGGGTAGGCACATGGTGGTCATCCTAGAGGAGAATGGCACAAAAATAGGGAGAATTTGGGGGTCCTGATATCAAAGAGTAGCACTGTGAATGCTGACCAAATATGATGAATATGGCTGACCAAAACTGATGTTTTTATATAAATAAACAAACAGACATATCTATAAAATTCAAATTTATTCTCCTGTGTCTTTCTTGGACTAGCTCTAAACCAGGATCCTCAATAGAGAGGCTTTCTAATCTCTGCAGGGGGTGTGCAAAGGTGTCCCCGAATGACAAGGTAGTGTCCTAAAGAGATTCACTGATAGCATGTCATGAGCAGCCAGAGTCCAAAACTGTCCTGCAGAGCAGGCCTCAACAGAATTCTTTCTGGAAAGCCTCTATCTTACTCACGGAAGGGGCTTCCAATTATAAAAAGATTATTTATTCCTTGGAATATCTTATCCCCCACCTTGGGTTTTCTGGGTTCAAAAAAGCATGCAGTTGCTTCCAAGAGCTCTCAACTCAAGCAGATAACCATACCTGCTCCTTCATTTCCTAGGAAAGACCTGAGGTAATAAAAGTTCTTTGACTTGGACCAGAACATCCCTCTGCTGAAAACCTGCTGTCCCTTGTACATCTCTGCCAGCATCTGCATCAGTATTGATTTCTCAGTTAGGTGCAGAGGAGCAGAAGAACAGAGCATATCATCTCTGCATGTCAGCTTCTACATGTATAATCAGAAAGGTTTTTCTCGCAGTTCAGAGCTGATGAGCATTCAGAAAATGCCACAGATGAGAATGCATCTTCTTGCCCCTTTCTCTGTTTGGACACTTCAGAGGAAGCAAGGCTTGCTCTCTGTTGCTCACTTGTGCAGAGCACAAAGGCCGGTGGCAGTCTGCCAGCTGCTCTGCATCCCTACCACAATATCATCTGCACACTGCACCCCAGGCCTTGAGCAATCCTTCCAGTTGGAAGCATTCCCAATTCAAACAGGCCAGCATCTCAGTGTGAGTAACAATGAGTGCACTCGAATGGGTACCTGCAAATTAACAGTGTCCAGACCTTCCATGGGCTCCTGAAGCATCTCCCATGAAAAATGTCTTGCTTCTTGGGGACCGAGAGCAGCTTCAGGTGTGTTAGCACAGATCTGGATGACTTCGCCTGTGGTCATCACCTTGAGACCCTGGAAATCCTTTTCTTTCTTTAGACCATCTTTTCATACCCTCAAGTTCTCCATGAATCTTAGTTGTGGATGGTTACAGCCTGTTTTCCTAAATGTTATGTGGTCAAAGCATTTCCTTTAACACAATATTTAAGCAGTACATTACATTCTGCACCAGGGAACTCAAGGCTCTTGGAAGTGATTTAGTTTCTCTTATTACTTCTGAAGACATAAACAATAATAAATAAAACCATAGCTATCAGAGTGAAATCAAGACAATGAAAAGCATTCAGAAATTTATATATAGTACATTTCAAATGTTTTTTCAGGAGATATAAAAAGAAAATCTAGTGTTAGATGTAGTTCTGCTGCTGTTTTGTGAGAGAACAAGTGCATGTATGTGTGCATGATGAAGAGGGAGTCAGGAAGAAGGGGAAAAGACAGGTATTTCTGGGAGCCACATTCTCAGCTCAGAAGCAAGAAAGCTCTCATCTAAAAAAAAATTATATTTTCAAAATTTCAAAACATCAGGCTAACGAACATTTACTAAAAATGCAGATTTTTAAAAATTTATTTAATGACTCGGATGTGACATCAATCCTAAGAAAAAAACCAGTATGCATACAGATAAGACTATCAAAGGTGTTCATATATTTTTTAAATGCCAGGTGTAACTGAAAATTGCTAGCTTTGCACTGACTGACTTTGAAACTTTCAGTAACTTTCTTCCACTTTGATAGATAATGTAATAGGTAAGTTCTGTGGTATGTTCTTAATAGGGTTCTGGAACAGAATTTTAAGCTTACATTTTTATAATAGTTTGGGTTTATTTTTTATTTCATTTTATTTTTTTATTATTTATTTACCTTATACTTGTTTTTACTGAAGTTTACACCCAGAACTGTCAAGTGAATAGATTGCATAAGAAAGAGATGTTTTTGCACAAACCACCATCTCAATTTTCTTCCAGTATTATTGTTGCATTTCTCACTTTCTTTCCTCTTCTTTGGGTAAGAGTTATGTACAGTATTAGATAGATCAAAGAATTAAACCAGTAAAATATGCAACTAAATGCTTCACAAAAGGTATTTCATAAATAAATCATTTAATGCTAAGATAAAGTGTCCATATAAGAAAAATTAAAATTGAAAAAAAAATTATATTGTAGAATTCACCAGCTGTTCAAACCAAGGGCTCTCTATAGGAAAATTAAAGAATAATAATAAAATAATACAATGGAGTATTATAGACAAAATAATCTAGAATAAGATCAGACTTATACCTTTAAGCAAAGAAGTTGCATCTTGTTTTATATACTTTAATTTTATGTCTTCATGCTATTTTTCTTTACCTTAACAGCATTACCTAAAATATGCTATTTTGAATTATTTTCTCTGGCTTTAAACTTGAATAGGCGAAGTTTTTCTTCCACTGGCAGATCATGAAACAAACTTTTTTGCTGTTGGCTTATGACCAGCTCATTTTGCTCACATATCCATGCTGAAGCCATTGTAGGTTGACCTCATAAAACCAGGAACATAGGCAGTTTCTAGTTTTGGCTCAAAAGCATGGAAGTTTACATCAGAAAAAGTTCAAAGCATTAAGAATGACACATCTAATGTGTTTATTTCTTCCCCCCCTCCGCATTTTTTTTTCAGTAATGATCTCTTAACTCTCATTCAGTTAAGAAAAAAGAGGCTTTTATATGGATTTTCCTAATGCACTGTAGGCTCCAGATAAGTAAGGATTTTATTGTAGTCTTATATAAGGTGTCTCCCTAGGAAAAAAAAAAGAATGTAAAGGACACATGGGATTTTCAAGCCTTGCAGAAATACTTGAGTTTTAAAAGTTCAGTGATGCAAGCTAAGCAACTTTCTGACATCCTAGGCAAGTGGTTTATGGACGGTTGGGGAAGAAACTCTTATGGTAAGACACATAACACCTGGGTCTGTAATTGTTTTTGTCTACAGAATTCCTGCTTGTTTGTGCTGAATTGACACCTGGGTCTGTAATTGTTTTTGTCTACAGAATTCCTGTTTGTTTGTGCTGAATTGTTTAGTCAGTAGAATTTATTTTACTGTGTCTTAAAATCATTACATTTTTTACTTTCAGTTTCATTCTTTTCTAATATTTAAAAAAACCCAGTACTTCATAGCTTTTGCCAGTATTTAAAATCAAAAAAATTACTATTTTGAATTTAAATGTATTTGATTATCTAACATAGAAAATAGCTGACAACAGAGAAGGTGTTCATCATGTTCAGTAGAACACTTGAACTCAGGTTTTTGTAATATCATGGCAGGTGAATAATTTTAGATAAAATTCACTAAGGCCAGCTGAGGTGAAATATATATTCTTGTGCATCTCTCAGAAAAAGCAGATTATAATAAAATGCTTTTTATGAAATAACACTGCTGCTAGGACAGAAAAGGAGGGCTTGGACAGAAGAATTTCAAAAAGTTGAAAACAGAGACCTCCATTCTTGAAGATGCCCAGTTTCAGTAACTGACTTTTCAGATCGTGAGTAAATGGAAATCAGTAGAGTTAGTGGGCGCTGGTCACAGTCTTAGCTGTGAAGACCCAGATAATTTTCCAGCTAATTGGAGCTACCAGTACCATGCAGATCCACTGTTTTGATTTCAAAGTATTCTGAGTCCTGCAGAGGAAATAAGAGCTCAAATACCGTCATATCAAATCAGGATGGTAGTTTCTATCAGCCTTAGTATGAAGAGAATTAATAAAGAGAGAAACTCAGCTAGCTTTGTGTTGCAAATTATTTTCAAAGTAGAAGATAGGTCATTCCCATCTAATGCTATTGTTTTTTCACCAGTACTTATTATCTAAATCAGCAAACTCTTATTAGAAGGCAAAGATCTGATATAAAATGTACTAAGGTTACTGTGCTTGTCCCCACTAATTTCAATCGGCTGCAAAAAGAATTTAACTTAGAAAGTATTTGGCTAAATTTGTAATTTGAAAGGGACAGATCATTAATCTTGGGATCTCTGAGTCATATATGATACCTTAAGGTCAGATTTCATTCCTAAAGGTCCTAGTTTGAAACTGTAGTCTACAGCCTTTTTTTTTTTTGGTAAATTGTCTTTACAAAGAGTTTTTATGCCTCTTGCTCATTTGTTGTATCAGAAGTGACATAGAGTTTGCTTAGTCTCATTATTGAAGCTTGTGCTGTCTTAATAACCTTTCTCCCTGTTCTTCCTCAGTCTTTTCCTTACAGGACAGAAAACAAATTTGCAAAGACAATGCCTCATTAATCAGACTATTTCTATGTTATTAATGACTGTTAATCACAAAGCAAGAAAAAAGAAATATATTTCCTCAACCATTTTGGTTCCTTCCAGAGACCTTTTGAAAGTTAAGTAATTTCTAACATAAACATGTTCAAGCTCATAAGAAATATAATTTAATTCTAATTTAATAAGATTTGAGATTAAAGTTCCCTTAAGACAATAACATGATTTTGCTACGGTAAATAGCTTGTGTTTTTGCTACATTCATATTTTATTTATTTTCTTCTGATTTTAATATGGCACAGCTGATTTTTCATTGAAACACAAATTGCTATTCCAGTCAGAGTGCCCACTTGCCCTATGTGTGAAAAAATTGAAACCTTTTAAATACTTTGTGGAAATAGGCATCTTCCTTTCCTTAGCACTCCCTGAATGCAATAACAAAAAAAATCTTTACTCCATAGCAATGTTTCATATCACGCTATTAGAAATCTGCCAAAGAAATAAGGACATGTAGTTTTGATAATGTTAAAACTGGCAAGAAGGAGCACCACCAAATTCAGATATTATTGCTAAAGAAGGTGAAAACAATAACTTCCATACAAATATCTTAGATATCTGTCTATCTGCTAGAGTCCCCATGGTAATTAAAACACGGGAAGACTCACTGTTAAAGTACTTGTTAACTTCAGTGTGTCAGGATGCACTCATAGGAAATTCTTAATCCTCCTTTAAGAAATGGAGCATACAATTTGCATTAGTAGGCTCTTTATACTCCTTCATTCATATGCCCACAGCCTAACTTTTAGTCAAAGATTAGAACTTCATCAACAGGATATTAGTGGGAATGGTCCCCAATCCTTATCAGAGCTTTTTGGTAGCATACTTTTCAATCTTTCCTCATATAGGAATAAGCAACAAAAAGCAGAGAACTTCTGCCTGCAGGTTAATGTTGTTAATGGAAAAGGTATTACTTAGTGCTATGAAGTACGCAAGTTTTTTAATATGACAGATGGGAAAGAAGTGGATTTTTAATGAGAGGCAAGTAGTTTCTGAAAAATAAAATAAAAATGTTATAGGCTTTTGCATCAACAAATATGAAAAATCATGTATGGATTTAAAAAAGAAGTCTGCCTTTTCATTTAAAATCATAGGAAAGAAGGCTGACAGGACATATGAGGTGGGAGTAAAAGGGTTATTGACTGTGAGATGCAGATCACAGAAGGAGAGACATAAAAGAAAAAATAAATGGAGATTTTTCCCTGATAGACTGGCTACTTGTCTATATTCTATACATAAATAAATAAATAGTATGTGAAAAGAAGTGTTAGTCTGAATTGCATGTCCCCGTTAGAGCGATATGTTATCTTTTGCTTTAAAATATGGCTTACTTCTCAGGATATATTTTTAGGATTATTCAGTCAAAGCTTAGTTAAAGCACGATGACAACTGCAAAGAGAGAAAAATAGGAACAGAGAATTATAATTAAAACACTTTGAAAAAGGGCAAAGTTCCAAATAAATAATGGTAGCCTTAGAGGAGCTGGATGGCAAATGGAGTGTGTGTGGTGTTTATTTAGCAGAGCATATCTGTTGTAAGGACTGATGTGAGCACTGGACAGGAGGGAACTCCAATATGTTGGTATCAGACAGAGAAGCACTGCAGGCAACAGGAACTGAATTTAATTGTGTACAGGTAACTGAGATCACATTGATCAACAGCATGTGACAGGAGAGTGGGAAGCAGTTCCATAGAGGGTGATATCTGCATGTCTTTGTGCCCTGAAGGGTGAGTCCTGTATTTTTAAATGTATTCAGATCCCAGTCTAAACTAAGGAGAAGTCAATGTGAAAGTAGAGATCACATGTGGCACCAACAAATGCTTATAGAGAAAATTATACATATTTGTGTTAAAACAATTCCCAAGATATAGCCTGCCTGGGCAGCATGAAAGAAAACATCTGTTGCAGAGAGCGCCAAGGCTCTGCATTCAGATGGTGTTCAATCTTTTATGCGCAATTTGGTCTTTTATGAATATTATGGGACATTTTTAGTGGTACCTCACATAAACTGTGTCTCCCTTATGGAATCTCACATTGGGGTAGGTTATTGGAAGCCAACAGCCATTTCAGTGGTAATTTCAGCTGGGACAGAGTAACGGCACCACATTATGAACCAATAACGGGATGCTAATGTTTGTAGTATGCTCTTGCAGTGCATAATAATGAAGGGGAAGTAAAAGTTTAGAATCAATCCTTAATTAGGTAGATGACTTTCTGATTCTGACAAACACTGAAACTTGCCCAGAACTTCAGCACTGACTCAGAGTGTCTGCAGCATTTCTGCCCTGGGATGCCCAGGTCCCTACCAAGCAGTATTGCAGGATCTGTTTGCTTTAGCTTTTACTGAATAAAGCTACCTGAGCCTCTGAGCAGCTTTTTCAATCCCTTAGATTTGCATACAGTTTTCTTCCTGTAGTGCCAGTGATCTTATGCCATTTGGCAGCATTCACTGCTGTGGTGAACACATGTCAAGATTTCAGCAGAGTGAGAATGGCAATGAAAAGGAAAAATGCTGGCATTTTGGGAGCAGTCAGCTTACTTTCAATCAGTGTGAGGAAACACGATGTTTCAGACAATAATGAAAATTATTTCAGCATATCCTCTAAAGTTTCAGGTAGAAAAGGTTGGAACCTTCCCAGAATAGTTCATGACTGGCTACAGGAAACCTTGTGTGGGTGAGGGGGGCACTGTTTAAATCAACCTCTTGCATTATATCCAGTGTGAATGGCAGCCATGGGGATGCTGTGGATGCAGCTCTTTTTGCCTCCTGTAAAGCCTGAATATTGTGCTTTAGCCATATGTGGGTGAGGAGTTGATAAAGTAAGCAAGCGTGTGGAATGATTAAGCCTGCCACAGTACTTACACACTGGCCCAAATTCCCCTCTGCTGCCCAGTGGCATTTGTCAGAGGTTATAGCTGTAAATGGGGAGTGAAGTTGGGCTCCTCAAAGCTGAGCTGCAGACCATCTTTTTTTTCTGTTTGTGGTTCTGTTTTAATAAGCTTTTTTTAATTTAGGAATTTTTTTTTAAGAACCTTGCATAAGACATCTGTGTGTGCTCTCAGGTTTCAGTTATACCAGCTTCATAGTCCATTAAGCTGAATGTCCCTGCTTTTATAGATGTGGTGTAAGGTTAGGGAACTCTGCTAAGTATCTAGAAAAGATATTAAAATCTGAAGATCAGAAAGACTCTACATGGAGCATGTTCATCAGTCTATGTCTTTAAACACCTGTGACAGCCAACGCACTGCTTGCCAGGCCAGCACGCACAGAACAAAAGAGACAGGAGTTGAGTGAGGCAGGAAAGCAGAGCAGCGAAAAGAAAGCTGCCCATTTGGCATCTCCTGATTTATATGCTTATATTGGAAACTCCTTCATTCAAAATGTTATTTGAAGCTCCCCTGTTGTAGCCTCTGGGTCTTCCTAGAAATGAATGGAACAGACTTAAAATAGTAATCTTCATTGGCTAAGAATTATTAAATAAGCTATTTGTATTTTCCATAGATAGGCATATTCTTTCTCTCAGACTACACACCTATTATCCATCCTTCCACAGTTTGATATTTACTGCCTGCTCACAGGTCAAGTCAACAAATTCGACTTTTTAAATGCCTGATCATGAGTTTAGGTCATTTAATTTAGGGCAATTAGGAAGTTGCTAGAAATTTCAGCACATTCCAGGTCAATTCATTAAGTTTTATAATTCTTCTGAAGTTTAAATTTAACACTTTTCTGCTGAATTACAACTCTAATTAATTATCTTCTATGCTACTCATCAAAAGGACTCCTCTTCTCCTATCTTAACCTGCTAATAAATGTCAGTGTTTATGAAGAGAAAGGTGCCAGATTCTCATTTGCACTAAGGCTCTTCACAAGGAACGACAGTAAAAGAGGCCTAATAGGGATGTAATTTGTCTCCAGTTTTAAAAACCTCTCTCTACTGATAGAATGGACAGCCGTTCTGGCAGTGTCTATATGAGCAAAGATCTAAGATTTTGTGAGTAGAAAAACAAATGGGCAGTGAATGACAAATGCTAGTTCTAGGATTTAGAACTCATCACATATTTATACACTATTTTTTGTTTGCTAAACTGTTCATTCGTTACAATAGGAATAAGTTTTTTCTCCATAACCCTAGGGACATGCCTAATGCTCTCCCTGTTGATAAGACTTTTTAAGACTTGTATTTTTTCTTCCATCAGCTCAATTGCTTTTAAAAGTCAGTCTTAGCAGTTACATAAATGGAAGGGGAGGGGGGAAGAGAAGCAGGTTTTTTGTTTTGTTTCTCCAACAAACAGGTATTTCCAGAAGCACGCTGACATTTCATCATCCTCTGGACTACTGTATTCTGGAAGAAGGGCTATATTTTGTGGGTGATTGCTCCCAATACACAGAATTAGAGTTTGATTTCTGTCCTGTATTAGTCTCACCTTTTTGTCCCAAATGAAATTATTATGAGCTGTTTCAAATGCAAGGAAGTAGAAATGAGCAGTAAGCAGAACTGTCCAAGGCAGGTGTTTGCACAGCTTCTGTTCCTTGACCTGAAAAATACAGAAAACTTACAGGAAAGGGATTACTTTTAATCAACCACAACTGTAATGACAGAGACATCATTGCTGTTCCCTGCATTTTTGTGAATATTCCTCTAAGATTTTTTTACTACTTTAGTATTCCAATCTTATTTTTCTTCCTAAGAATATATCTAGTTGAACAGCTGCTGTATGCATATCCATTGCCAGGAACCATGGTGGCTCCCTGGGAACAGCACTGCAGGAATGGGCAGCCAGGACTTGTCCCAGCATCCCAGCCAGGAAGCAGAGCCATCAGGGCACAGGGAGAGCCTCGACCCTGAGCAGTGAGCACCTCCCTGGGTATGGAAATGGACAGAGGCCAGGACATCAGCCCACAGAGTGGGATTTATAAAGGGGCAGAGTGGCAGCTTTGCTTACAATCCAGGCATCCTAAACTTCTGTTAAACTGTAACTGTAACCTGCTGCCTAAGCCTTCAGGTATCTGCCCATCCATCATCACCCACCTACTCAAATGCTGCAACCTGAGTACACACCAAAGTTACACCCCAGGTCTTCTAGACAGGAACAGCCCCCAGCTTGTCCAGCAGAATATCTGGACAGTCACATCTGTCACATCCTGGAACTGTTTTGTTGTTCTGGATTTCCCTGAAAGCGTAATTTTTTTTTTTTTCTTTTTAATGAGGTGAATGACACAGCTATCGTGCTGCCAGGGATGGCTCAGCTAGCGATGCTAGAGCTGAGCAGTCATTCCCCATCACAAATCCGTGTCCAATTGCAATGCAATTGGTCAAAAGGCAGCTGGTGAAGAAAGCATGGCCTCTGCGAATGGAGGGGAAAGGCAAGGTCTGTGCTGGGAAGCAGTTATCAGTTCTGTGAAAGGGTGGATTAATAAGAGAGAAAGTTTTCTGGACCAGACAAGGGTGACAGAACTCAGAAATGCCTCTCTTCCTTTCCCTACTATTCAACTTAATTTCCTTTGGAAGGTATATTACTAACCTCCACAGCTTGTAAGGGAAGAAATCACTGTTTCCCTTTCTACTCTCATCATTGCCTTACTGAGCAGCCACTGCTTATTTTCATGGCCTTGACTCCAGTCTCAAGCTCCTTTTCACAACCTCTCACAAATGGCACAGAGGTGCTCCTGGCTTTGCCACAGTGAATATGCTGATGATCCCCACCTCAGCCTAGGAAAATCATGGTCTCTGATCACATTGTGCCTGCTTCTGCTCCCTCCAGGATCCTCCTCAGCCACTGTGTCATGCAGCCATTGTAGCGGGCAGGGAGAACCCAGACCCAGCTGGGGCAGGGGCTGTAAGCCCTCTCATCCTGCAGCTCTGTTCCCTGCAAGTTCAGGAAAAGCTGAGATCAGTTTACTGCCATCACCACCTGGGCTCTGCTTGGCAAGGGGCAGCACATCTGCAGGTGCCTGTGTCTGCATGGATGTCGTTTTAAGGCTCCTCCTCTGGGGCAGCACCTCGCAGCTGGCTGCATCTTGGGGGTTCACTGCAAGGTTGACATAAGTTGTTGTGTGATCTTCCGCTGCCCTCACCACACTTCCCACTCGTTCTGTCCTATTTTTATTCAAGGAGAGACAAAGTTGGCTTCCAGCCCAGATTTGCAGCTGGTGTCTCTAGAAGAAAGCTTACAGAGGGAAAAAAACCCCAAAAACCAGTAAACAAATAACCCAAATTCTGTGCTGAATCCGCAGACTGTGCAGTTGGCTTCATTCAGGCTTGTAAGACACTGGAGACTGAGAGGAGGTAAAGGCTGTAAGTACTTTCTCCTATGATGGGGAGAGCAGCAGTAGTTGCTCTGTCTTCTCCAGTAGTGTCCAATAAACTGAGAATCCCAGGTGGGAGCAATGCTTTTAGCAATGCTGTGCAGTGCAGGAGTTAGAGCCTTAAAAAGGAGAAAGAAAACAGGAATTTGCTGTGATGGCTTAGAGAAAATACACTCTGCCACTGACAGAAAATATCCCTACTGCCAGAAATGGTTCTCTCTTTCAAAAACTTTCAAAAAAACTAGCTTGTTTTCCCACCCGAATTGCATACTGAACAGCACAGCACAGAAGGTACAGATAGGGGTATTCCCCAAAGAGAAGAATGCACCTTCTCTACCATGCAGCATGGCCTTTGGGTAACGTAAGTGGACTTGCAGTGTTAAGTGTTGAAACAAATCATAGCAGTGATGGGTCAGCAAATTGCTTCAGACAAGTGCCTTCTACAGAGCCTGGGCAGCCCCTTTTCAGATCTTCCTTTGAGAAATTTTGGGTGGAACATCTGCTGCAAAGAGAGAATAGTGCACCTCCAGCCACCCACCCCAGTACTTCTGCCTGGTGGATGGACTTAGAAAATTCAGCTGTGTGGCATCAAGATGGAGAGGCTCTGCCTTGAGCCTCTGGAAAGGTCTGGGTCTCCATTCTTACAAGTAGCTGAGCTTTTGTGTTCTTTGTTAAAACTGTTTAGCCAGTCTTTCTGAGGAACATGGTGCTCTCCCAGTCCACTCCTCTTCCATGAGGTAAGATTTCCTGGCTACCAGCTGCATCGGAATATTGCTCTGCACTGCTAGCACTTGAACAGATGGTAAACTTAAGGGTTCATTGCATTAATCCTACAATGGGATACCCATGGACAAGAACCCCATTCATATGAACAGACCTTTGACAAAGCATAGGACCTTACTTAAACATTAGGCTGCAGGGCCAAGGCCTGTGAGGAAACACCCTCAGCCATTCAGGAGCTTTCCTGCTTAGTGGCACATGATAAAACTTCTCAGCTATCACACACCAACCAGAATCTTCAGTAGGGGAATAGGTCGTACATAAGCACTTTTTTTTATATATTATATATAATCATGATATGATTTCTAAGTTAGTTGATCACACAGTTGATGAGCAAACAATAGAGCAAAGTAATTTGATAAGTCTTACAAATACGAAGGTGTCAAAAAGAAAGATGGGTAATTAGGAAGATTTGGTGCAGAAAAAGCATGTTCTAGACATGACTTAATTTAATTCACAAGTGGTTTCATTGATGTATAAACACAAGAATATGAAGAGATTGTGATTATACCCCACATTGTAATAAAATTTAAAAAGAATCATTCTAAGGAATACTAATAGGAATTGCAATCTCTTTGCATTTACGTTACATTCATTTCAATGGTCCCAGTTCTTGTTTTGCCATTTGCAATTGTCTTGGGGCGGGAGACAAGTCTTTATGCTTAACTGTACTGCATTAAACATGCAGCTCATGCAAAATAAATATAAAAGTGAATCATGACAGGCATTCTGGGATATTAAGTAAATCAGCACACACCTACTGCATAGTCATTCTTACTGAATATCTGTGGGTGACTGAGGAACCTGAGGAAAATGACACATCTTCAGACCTGTGAGAAAGCATCAACCAGATAATTGTGTAAGCATGTGACAGCTTAAGACCCTTGTATCTTACCAGCTGAAAAGAATCCTTTGATCATTTAATGGTTACAGTAAATACAAGAGATGATAATTCTGGACACAGGTTCTGCATAACATTGCAGTTTTGCTGAAATTTTCTGCAGTTAAGATCATGATGGGATGTAGCACACATTCAAAAAACATATTTGTGGGAGTAATATATTGCACTTGCACCATTGTTAAGGCATGATCTATGAACTTGTATCTGTGCTTCCTAAGGTGGGGCATTGATGCTGCTCTGGAGATGAGGCCCTTGATGGCTGCTATGAAATCAAGCAGAATCTCAGCTCCTGAGCACCAGCTGGGAAATATTCAGTGATCTGGAAGCCTCAGTCCACAGGATGTCCATCAGCAGATCATCAAGGTTATCATGTAGGGATGATGCATTTAAAGCACATTGCTCCCCAGGTACTTGAAGATGGGAGGAAACCACTCAAATCACTTTCAAAGCCATGGAGAACATTTTTTTGTCCTGTTCTTGACTTAATTTCCCTCTCTTTCCCCCACAACAGTTTCACTGTGTGTGAAGACTTACAGAGGGACACAGAAGACCTTGGAAAACCTTTGTAGCTTTTCAGAAACACTGATGTACAGCTAATTTATTGAAAGCTTGTATGTGTAAGAGTTCTTCTCATTTCTGTATCCGACAGAGCAGCAGCATCACTTGCCTCCTGCTGAGACGCCTGTCACAGATTGGCTCAGACAATTGCTGTTTACCACTGTTTGGGCATAAGACAGACTCACAACGAGTATTAAAACATAGCTCTTGTCAGACAAACTTGATTGATTATTCCTTTCAAACGCACTACAGAATTAGTGGATGAAAGGAATGGGACAGCATAATAATTCCTGATTTCAGTGTCAAGAAACTTTACTTGTAAAATTAATTCAAATTGATTTGGAGTGGAAGTAGGAAGCTATGGTTAAAGATGATGATAGGTCTTATCGAGATGAGGGGAAGGGCATAGGGGTCACTGCAGAGATAACATGTTTTTCAGAAACAGAAAAGAAAAAAAGTTACATGCCCAAGTCTCAGTAAATGCCACAGGGAATTTGGGATCTCTGTGTGCCTTTGAAGATTTCTTTTGTATGTTTTGTTTGCCATCTTCTCAAAGTTTAAGTAACTGAGATGTTCATGAAATTCAATTAAAAAAAAAAAGACAAGATTCGAAAGTAATTAGAAACATAGAGAAAAGTAAAATATTTTATGAACATTTGAAGAAAGCAGCCTGGTTAGAAATAATTGAAAACTTGGGCTGTATATTTCCAGGAAAAAGTGATAGGAAAAAAAAAAGAAAGGAAAAAAGTGACATAATTTGCAATATAAAACCAATTAATAATAATTCTATATATGGAAACATCCCATCACAGTGCAGGAAGGGAATCTTTTCTTCCTATCTGTGTCCTTCTGTTACTGACCAAAACTAGAATATGTGCATCCTCTTTCCCAAAACACTATTGAACAGTTGGAAGAAGTTGAAGAAGAGTCATGAGACGTATTTAAAACAACAGTCCTTAAATTTCCAAGGAAGCTTCAGGTAATTGTTCACATAAATTTAATGAATGTAGTAACAAAAATAGAAGTCAAGCCTACTTTTTCATCAGAGACCAAGAAGGTGCTCTTTAATTTTTCCACAAGGACATTCAGGACTGGCATCATAACACCTGTGAAAGAGAAACTTTTTTCCCGAAGATTGGTCTTAGTTCTGCAAGATGGTGAAAGCAAGTTTGCCCTTGGCAAAGGATACACAAGGGCTCCTCATCCCTCCCTGTCCAGAGATGGAGGCATCACATGACATGTCCTGGAAGGGCTGGGGCTTTCAATCCTTTGGGATGCCTCCAAATCCACAGCGGCATGGAGGACTACTTTTATCCCTGTCTTGTTTAAGCTCTTTTCTTGACTGTATGGCATGTGTTCAATCACTCAGCAGTTACCAAAACTGCTCATGTCAGAAGCTTACTAATGTAATTTAAATCAGGGGTAGGTATAAATCAGAAAAATTCAGGGCCACAGTGTCAGTGACTATTTTGTGCTGCATTGAATCAAAGGCTATCTTCGACAGAAAAATGACACCATATGAAACACACAATTCACCCAAATAGGAAGAGAAACAGGGAAAAAAGCTTTTAAGGGTCATTGATTGATAGTTTTCACAATTCCTCCTAGGCCAAACTAGCAATCCAGTAGGGATGAAAAATGTTCTATCAGGTGTTGCCTGCTGTCAAAACCTTACATTTACTATGTACAGTATATATTTATAAAGAAAACAATCTTTCATATATTTATGAAGAAAACAATATACCAGGAGGAATCTAAGTTTGGAGCACATTATCAATTGATCGATATTAAATTAATGAACTGCATGAATGTTAAGCAGATAACAGGTAAAGTGGTATTATTTCAGAATTAAAAGTTGCTTTGGAATATGGAAAGATTATTTATTACCTATTTATGATTTCCATTCCTTTTATGTAAATTTAATTTACTTCTTGTTACTGGCACTCATCTGTTCTGGGGTGACTGCTTGCTAAAAATTACCCTGCACTATAATTGAAATGCTTAACATGCTCAATACTAGAACTTCATCTAATATGTCTATGAAGGATTATATGAACTAGAGTCTTAGAACAAATCCCATCAAGCTATTTCTACATTTCCGTTTTATAAAGGAAATATGGAGTATATAAAGGAACATAAAGTAACATTAGCACTGTGAAAAAACAGAGAAATTTTAAAAGGCAATACAACATAGAGACATGAATATTCCCAGTATGTCCATCTGGTCTATTATTGTTTTTCGTAATTCCTTTTCCTTATTATCTGAGGAGAAGAGAGAGCCCAGTAAGAAGAGGGAGAGTCCTTAGGGGAGGAGAAAATTCTCAAATACTTCTTCTGTTATATTCATCACTAACTGTCTTGAGCCCATTTATGCTTTTCCCCAATGTGCCTTACACGATCTAATGCCTTCAACTGAGGATTGCCAGGGTGCCAGGCTCCAAACAGATGGGAACATAGTCGGTGCTGAGTTTCTCTTCTGGGCACCGTTTTTACTCTCTTTCCTAAGCATCCCATTTCATGCTGTCATAAGCCAAATTTCAAAGAAGGAAGAGTGTGCTGAAGCAGGAGAGATTGCCATCTTCTGTTATGGTTCTACACATAAGAATGCTGGGATTTGATCCCACCGAATGGCTGTTTTCTGTTCAAACAGTAATGATCCAGCAGAATACAACAAGAATCCCAGTCCAGATAGTGATGCAAGCTGTTCTGGTATGAAGGCAAGTACTACAGCAGCCTGCAACAAGCTGTATATCCCCATGAATGGGTGTACGGTGTGGGAGGAGCTCTCACAGCTCTTACCTGCACCCGCCTCGTGCAGCCCAGCACCACCCTGTCTGGGGAGGACCTGGGGAGTCTGATTGAGCTGCAGTCCCAACACACAGCAGGTGTAGGTGGCCAACAGGATGCTGACAGCATCATTGGTTCATTTACCAGTGAATAATGTCTCTGTGGCTTGTTCCACCGGAGGAGTGGTCTTTGCTAAGGGGATGGGACACCTGACAGTCTGAAACAGAGCACAAGCTGTAGGGCAATGTGACTTTGCCTTCCAGCTTGTGCTTTATGGCATCTCCTTGCCAGCAGTGCTGAAGCTATTCAAGCCAGTAACACTGCCAGTGTGTCCAGCTTCCCCCATCGCTTTCCAGTGTAGTCTAGTCTCTCCTGAATTTGAATATATGTCTTCAGGCAAGAAAAGGATAAGCTCCTAAATAGAAGTAACTGTATGGATGTCCATAGTAAAAATGTAAAAGAGAGTGGAAAATATGGAGCAGGCTGAAAACCTCTTCTAGATAACAGATCCTGGAAAAGAAGAAACTACTTGCTAGCCTGAAATATATAAGCTGAAGTAATGTGTGAATGCTATTTTTATAATGAGCCACACCAGTGATGCAATCCTGCAAAAACCTGAAGATTTCTTGATAATTTCTGAGCATTACAAAGAGCCTGGTTCAGGACATGAGTCACTTGTAAAAGGAACCCAACATTGCCCTCTTGTTACTAATTTGGGTTTTCCACCTCCAGTAGGAAGTATATTTTTAAATATCATTACTTGAACAAAGACAGCATTAGCAAGTCAAACGATTTTGCATAAGCACTATTTTTTTACAGGAGGCCATAAAATTATGCATTTTATGCAATTTATAATTTTTTATTCATTTGAATGGAAATCAAAGCGAATTCTAAAATTTTATTTCGCAAATAATATCAATTACTCTAAGACTTAAAAAATTTTGTTAATGGAATAATCCTTCAGCAATAGACTAGTCCAACATGCCATTCTGATCTTTGTTAACACATTTTAAAGTGCAAACATCACTGTATAGCAAAACTGTATCTCTATTCCCCAACATTCATTTGGAACCACAAAAACTAGTGCGTGCAACATCTATGATGAGGGCTTAAAATTCACTTCTCTAGTGAATAAATACAGGCAAAAATAACATTACTTTGGCAACAGATTGTAATTAATTACTCACATGAAATATTATCTTAACTGAGAGATTACTTATAAAGGAAGACTTTATTTTTATCATTTTCAAATCTTTAATCTAGATTATACCATTCTATATTTCTGAACATGTTAAATATTAAGAATTAAACTCATGGGAAAAATGTAATGGGATATGTATTCCAAGTTGTATTCCCAATAAGACCATGATGTAAGGAATTGTGTTGATTTAGAAAGAAAATCTGCAAAAGCAGGAATTCCAGTTTTTTAAGAGTTGCTTTCCTTCCAGAAATATGCTTAATTTACATGTTAAATTATGTCTTTGTATTTTTTCCTTATTTAATTTTTAAAATAAATTCTATCAAAGCAATTATCAGTTATGGCTTATTATAATGATGACTAAAACCTACCTAGTCTTTAATTACACTAAACCAAATTTGCACCCATCTTTGAAAAGGATGGAAAGGAGGACCCTGGGAACTGCCAACCTGTCAGCCCCACCTCTGTGTCCGGGAAGATCATGGAACAGATCCTCTTAGAAGCTGTGCTATGGTAGACAGCCAGCACAGCTTCACCAAGGGAAAGTCCTGCCTGAACAATCCAGTGGCCTTCTGTGATGGAGTGACTGCATCAGTGGGCAAGGGACGAGCTACAGATCTGTACTTATGTACAGACACAGTCCCCACAACAGCCTCCCCTCTGAACTGGAGAGACACAGACATGATAATAATTAAACATAAGATTATAAGAAAGATGTGAACAAACATCCAGTAGGATCTGTTCTGAAAGGAAAAGAGTTAATGGTTTTAAAATAAGAGGGTAGATTCAGACTAGTTATGAGTAAGATATTTTTTATGATGAGGATAGTGAGACTCTGGAACCTGATCTAGTCGAAGATGTCTGTGATCATTGCACGAGGGTTGGACTAGACTACCTTTAAAAGGTCCCTTCCAATCCAAGCCATTCTATGATTATAAATGAAGATTGACCAATATCAGTATTTGGATTTTTTTTTCCAGAAAAAACATTATCTTCATAAGCTTCAAATGGAGCGGAAATTTAGTGTACTGACTACCTCTGCTGCAGTGCAATAAAAGGCACAGATTCCCATGGTAGACAATTCCAGTGTGTAACAAAGCGAATAGCTGGAAAGAAGAGAAAAGAATACTAAAATGAAAGAAGAAAATGCAGTTATCATAGGAAAATAAGAAGAACGTAAGACAATGGGAAACAATCAACCCCCCAAAGCGCTTCTGATATACAATTCTCTTGCTCTTGTAACACCTGGGAGCTTCCAACCAACCGCACCCATCTAAACACCCACAAGCTCCCCTGATTCACTGAATGTCTCAGCTTGTGTTCTCCCGAGTTGTCTGAAAACTGTAAAATAATAACTACACAGATAGGGTTGGAGCTCCAACTGGGTGAACTGGAAGAAAACTGTGATGGGAATTAAAAAATATGACCGAGGAATTCACATGACCTTTGGTTGTTCCCCTCTCTCTCTGACTACAACACATTGGAACTTTTCACTCTGAAAGAAGAACAGTGTACATCGTCTAATTCCAATACCAAAACACTTTGTCTTCAGATGCTGCTGTGCTTACCAAGTAACATTAATGTCATTCATCTGCCACATCGCTCACATGCCTCATGAACACATGGAAAGTGGTGAAAGTTATCAAAAGTATTATAGTACTCATGTATTAAGATACATATTATCATAATACTCTCTTCTCCTCAAGAATGAATCAATATGTTTTGAGAAATTTTAGGCAGTATAATGAAAGAAATAAAAAGCTCATAAAAATATTTATATACTGACCAATTAAAATGATTAGACAGGTCAAAAAATCACCTAAGCATACCTCAGACAGTTACTTCCTGGAGTACTGAGAATAACTAGGAAGGTAAAACAAACCTCCAAACTCAACAGCAAGGTTTACTGGGAATGCTCAAGATGCTCGCTGCATCTCAAATGTATAATCCCAGATGGAAACAAAGCTCTCAGTATTAGTCTAACTTTGGCCTAAGTAAAACTAAAATTGTATCCACTGGAGGATAAATCATGGTTAAACAGTTGGAAATTTCATCAGGTAAAGACTAGGAAGCCAAAGATTAGAAAAGATAGAAAGTAAATGCTAAACCTGTCTAAGAAGCATTAAACTTTCAAAAGAAAGAACAGATCTTTCAGACCAGGAAGAAACAAGCAAGGAATATAAAGGCAAACCTGACAAGCCAAGTGATTTCATAATGGTCTGCGTCACTTCAGACTAGTCTTATCCTGGGTACAGTTTCTCAGGTTATTAAAATGTTGTAAAAAGATGTTGAAGCCAGCTGATTACCTGAGTAGGAGAATAACCAGTTCAAGATAGGCTAAGAAAAGAATCGGTGAATGAAGTTGCTGAGCTACTAATAGAAGTTTTTTAAAGTGGCCTTTTAGAGGGTTAAAAAGTAATACAGGCATCAGGAATAACCCTGGAAATTGTAATACAAGAAGTCCTCTTTACTTTAGCTAAACCAGTTAAAATTATCATAAAATGTGAAACAACTCTTCTGACACAACTGTGCAGTTAGTGCTATAGAACATGTATGGAGATTAAACCCTCTAACCGTGTATGTGTACATTTGTGTGCTCACAGTAATAATTTCAAGTCTCTAAGAACTCAACAGCTCTTTTGTGAACTCCAGCAGTCCTTACCCATTTCAGCTATGGCTGTCTGAACCACAATCGTCTTCTTGGTGTTCCTGTAATGAGAAAGGAATTTATTTTCCTGTATCTGGGATGAGATAACAGGTTTGCCATACAGAGCTGACTATTCACAGAAACTTTTCATTTGTAAATGTAGCACACTCTGCTGCGGTATTTTAAATCTTCTATTTCTAAGCTGATTTTTGTGAACTTGTCAAATTGGAACTGCTTTCCGCTCTGTTTGTAAAACCACTCAATTTTTTAGTTCATCCCCTGCTGCTTCTTAGAGTAAGTCTCTTTCTCTTAGAGTCTGTATGGCAGTTCCAATTAAATGGCACTATCCTAAATATATTTTTCCTACTCTTCAAATATGTTTTTTGTTTTGTTTTTTTTTTTTTCCAGCAGAGTAGCTATGAAAATATTGAACCAAAAGTAAAAACTTGCTTCATTCTATTTAAATAGGAGAGGAGATAACAACAGCCAAGAAAATCTACCAGATGGTTCTTTTAATAAATACATTAAAGTCTCTTTTATTTTTCTCCATTTTTAGCGACTAACATAACAAAAACTTTCAGACCATCAAACCAGTTTTCACAATCTGCCATAAGTTTGCATTTCACAGAAATAATCCTGACAAGCACTAATAGATGAATGTTGTTGGTGCAATAATAAAACAATATAAGGCATATTTACACCATCCTTACATACAGAACACTGTACACACAAAAAAATCACAGATCCAGAACAAAGTAAATTCAATCCCTTAGACATTTTACGTTTATAGGGTTGGTATCAAACAAGTAATTCTCCAAGCAACAGACAACCTCTTGTTCTTGTGTGATTTATTTGTAACATTGTGCTCATGCAAAATAGGTATTTGCTTTATTGCATTAACATTGAAAGAATGTTGGGAATTAGTTCCAAAACCAGTTCAATTGAATTTTAAACCCTGTTTCTCTTTGTCCTTAGCAAGTCTGAGTCATTTTTAATGATGACATAAAATGAAGTGTTAACTGATGATTGAGATTTTTATTTAAGTTCCAAAACAATAATGAAGCTCAATTGACTTTGGTTCAGAAACCATCTTTCTTGACCATGCACTTTTTTTCTTTGCTATCATGAAGTGGTATAGATGAAACGCTTTTGCATTTTTTAAGTTTCTATCTTTTTATATATATTTTTAAAGAAAAACATGTACTATCCAACATCCACTGTTCACAGAAAGAAAGAAGCAACAGGAATAGCTCTGGTGGCAGAGTCGGCCAGGAGGAGGACATAAGTAGGTTAGCGGCAATGTAATAAACATCAAATGCTCCAGAGATACGTCAGGAAAGAGTTGATTACTATAACCCATATTTCTGTAAGAGTTCAGACTGCCAGGGACGTTTGCGCTCTGGAAAGTAATCTGGAATGTGGATTTTTTTAAAATCTTGAATACATTTTCTCATTTCTTCCTCGACACTCAGCTTCTCACACACCTTCTTTTTGGAAAGATTTGTTTCTCTGGACTTGCTAATCAGAGTTTGAAAGAGTTCACTGTTCCTGCGTTTGTCTGGTGGTGGCATCCACTGCACTGGAGCCTTCTTAGATGGACGATCCAAAGTCAGAGTATTTGGCTGGTGGGCTGTGGATGGCTGAGTGCTGGTGGCATTTTCTTGCGGGGTGCTCGCTTCTGAGTGGCTGTCACAGCTTGAGGTGGACAACTCGTTACAGGAAGTCCCACTTTCACTGCCCTTGTCCAAGACTTTGTCGTGCTTCCTTTCTTCATGGTCTTGTTTGGGGGAAACGGTTCGCTGGGGGGGCCCTAATACAAGGCAGGAGAGAAAAAGTATTAAGCAAGCACTGCTTTACACAGAAAACTGATCAGATACCATTTAGAAAAACGCGATTCAGAGTCTCAGCTGGCAAAAGTTGGTGCCATTTCCTTGTAGGCAGAAAACCTATACACAACTGGTACACAAATTGAAGGTCTGGTCCTCAGAATTCCCACTCCCAAAAATGTTTACAGCAAGAGTAACTTCACTGCCTGCCTGAGAATCCAAGTAATGAAGCGTGCATAATGCTCACAGATTAGCTGCACTGGAAATCCTTGCACGTGAGTTTAAATGAGCTAGTTTGCTACTACACTGCAAGAAGTTTATTATGATAAATAAGATTTTGTTGTATAAGGGAATACTACTGTACAATTTGCAAGCTCTTCACTTGAATAAAAATATTCCAAGGGTTTAGATTTTAATTTTTTTGGAAGCTCTTAATTCACCTTCCCTGAACAGTCTACTGATACTGACATCTGCAGATGTCAACTCTGCAGAAACCCTGGACAGAAGAAGGAATATTAAACCTAGGATAACAGAGAGATTGTTCATTACTGACAGAGTCTTTAGGGTTTTGGGTTTCTTTATCCTGTAATGATTTCACTGCCCTTCTTACTGTCAGTTGTTATCCCAGAGTTGCCTCGGTGCAAGCTGAGAATTCAGCTGTACAGCTCCTACCGCACAGGCTGGCGGGGAAAAGGAGGTTATAAAGTTATGGGTAAAGAGGCGTTCTGCCATGGCAGGGGGAGCAGCCCACCAGCCTCTTGGCAGGCACTGCTCAGCAATTCACATGCCTGAAAATCAGATCTAGGCTCTTATTCCCTCCATATATCATTTTTGCTTTGAAGTCTTAAGCAGAATATGAATGTGAAAATTAAGTGGTAGCCGCTAAATCTGTACAAACATTTCCAGTTTTGAAGCCTTATTTCAAAACTCCAGCTGTGAAGTGAAATGATGCTATGCTGACATCATACAAATGTCACAATCTTAATTTAGGACACTATCTAAAGATGACAGAAATATCTACAGAGTTCAAGAGCTGTTGGATTGGACCAAAGGGAAAAATGTCAAAGATGTTTAAGGATCTCAGTGAAAATGTAGAGTGGGGGTTCAGTGGCAGTTGTGTTTGCTACAAATCCTGAAAGTGTCCAAACAGGTTAGGTATTTAAATATCTTATGAAAACTAGATTATCCTTACAGTTTATCCAGACACCACCAGCATCAGTTAACTGCCTTTGCCAGTACCAAAACTCAGGCTATGACAGCTCTACCTTGGGTCACTGGGACAGAGCTGTAAGATTTTTGACCCACTTAGCATTTTGCTGTTCAGAATTACGAATTAGAAATGCAATTACAATTACAAAGAATGCAGAAGCAATATGAACACTCCGGTGGTCTTTTTGACAGTGCAGTTCTGTGACTCAAGGGAACCTGAGAAGATTGCAATATTTTATACAAGACGGGGGGGAAACAAAACAAAGCAATACAAAAAGGAAAATAAAGATTAGTCTAACACTAGTAGCATTCAACAACCTGCTTTTCTTTTGTTTTAGCCAGCATCCCAGGATGCTGTGTCCCATTTCTGTAGTCCATCTAGAGAAACCTATGAATAATCAAGAGCCAAAGAGAGACAGCAATCCTACAGGGCTTGTACTTATATTATGCAGAGTGAAAAACACAAGCGATTTTCTACTTCATTATATTCAACCCAAATATTTAACACATGGCTGCAGCGATTTCCCTCCTCTTTCTCTTTGAGAAATATGATCACCTTCTTAAATAAATTTACATGTCTTCCTTCTATTGTTGTATCTGGCATTTCATTTCATACCTCAAACAATTCTATGAATATGCTAAATTGAGAGTCAGCTGGCATTATGGAACTACTCTGGCATTGCAGCATGCAATTATAAAACTGAGTAGTTAATCAGACAGTGATTTCAGTATTGTTACTCTGATTTTCAGTAACATGATTAACATCAATATCTAATCTAGTTTACAATCTTGGCTTCTTCAAATATAACAACACACTCTATGACTAAGAAATTAAAGCTTTTTGTTAGCAATACTCAGTAGTCTTCAAGTCCCTTTCCTGCCCATTTTTTTTGCTACAACTTCATATATCAAGATTTTATTTCTTGTTGGTCGCTTTGTACTTAGTTCTTTATTGGTACTCCTTGCTTCTCATGAGCTCAAACTCGTAATGTACAAAGGATCTATTTCAAAAAAGCACACTGAAATACACCTTCAAGAATATAAAAAGATCCATTTCCTGCTATAAGATTATTCAGGAACATGACAATAGGCAGATATTTAAAAACGTTTTTGGATCACAGCCCTGAGGTTTTTTAGTACTTCACAGCACTGAGCTCTTTATGCTCCACTGAATCGCCTAAGTTCCTAACGACTTTAATCGAAACACAAGTTTCTCCCACACCTCTCCTTTTAAAAATTAACAAATCCTCCCTCACAAAGAATTCTTTATATGCCTCTGCACTGCCTTCTCAGTAGTATGTTATTAACAGAAGCAACAGTTCTGCTACAGGGGAGGTTTTCCTCACAGTATTTTCTACCTGCAGAAACCCAGTAGAATTTTAAAATATATACAGAAGGATCTACAAATTTGTTTAATTTTACAATTTATTTAATTTTCAGCATCAGGGATTATCAGATAAATTTAGCTACATTTCTAATTCAGAAAACATACCCTTATTGCCCTTTGTGCTGCCATACTCTCCATTGTACCTCCTTAGCCATTCCAGAATAACACTAAAGACATTCAAGTACTTCAGTCTACCTGAAACTACTTATTTTCCAGGAGTGCAGAATAGTTCTTAAAAACTCAGAGAAAGTATATTTGCTCCACTGTGCATACAGAATCATAGGATCATTTAGGCTGGAAAAAGCCTTTAAGATCATCAGGTCTAACTGTTACCCTGACACTGCCAAGTTCACATGTAATACCAAAAAAAAAAGTCACTGACTTACAACCTGTCTCTCCTGCTCCTGCCTGTTCCGGGACCTCCACCAGCTGTTGGTTCCCCAACGTGGAGAGGCTGAAGTGAGTCACTGCATTTTGGTCCTCTCCAAATTATTCTCCTCTGCAAAGATATGTCCAGTTGCCCTCTCCACTGCTCAGTTCTCCAAATAGTTCCCAGGTAGCACTTCTCCTCCAAGCAGTTCCAGTAGACATTGAACTTCCCATTTCTTTTTCCGTTAATGGTCTTATGTGGCTGCATCTCTCATAGAAAGTTGGAAAGTGAGCTAGCCCTTTACCTGGGCTTACTCATCATGTTTACTATGGTGGTGTCATGGTTTAACCCCAGCCAGCAACCCAGTACCACACAGCCACTTGCTCACTCCCCCAGCAGCAGGATCCAGGAGAGAATCAGAAAGGTAGAAGCCAGAGAACTCATGGGTTGAGATAGAGACAGTTTAATAGGGAAAGCAAAAGCTGCACTCACAAGCGAAGCAAAACAAGGAATTAATTCACTGTTCCCTAAGGGCAGGCAGGTGTTCAGCCATCTCCAGGAGAGCAGAACCCCATCACATGTAACAATGACTTGGGAAGACAAACAACATCACTCCAAATGTCCCCCACTTCCTCCTTCTTCTCCCCACTTTATTTATGGAGCATGATGTCACATGGTCTGGAATATCCCTTTGGTCAGCTGGGGTCACCTGTCCTGGATGTGTCTCCTCCTAGTCTCCCATGCACCCCAAGTTCCTCATCAGTGTGCTGTACGAAAAGCAGAAAAGGCCTTGACTGTGTAAGCCCTGCTCAAAAGTATCTCTCTGTTATCAACCCTGTGTTCAGCACAAATCCAAAACACAGTTCAAGCCACTGAGAGGAAAATTAACTCAGCCCAAACCAGCACAGGTGGCTACTAGCCTCCCAAGTCTGGTAGACTTGAAAGAATATGTCAGAGATATTTCTCTGATCAGGAAGGCATATTACATTTACTTTGACTGTATTTACTCCTCATCTGTGTTGCTCTCAGCACAGATTTTACCCAAGAAGATAGAACCAACAAATAAAAGAATTCCTTTCAATCGCTAGAAAGTATGCATGGAAAATAATCTAGAAACTTATAAACCTAATTTTCTGAAGTGAAAATCTGCTTTTATCAGTCATGACAACCAAAACAGAAACCAGAAGAAATTCTCTCTGAATTCCTCAGCAAACAATAACAAAGCAACAGAGCTCCAGTCAGCGAAAGAACATGCCAAACACCACAGCAAACCATCCAGTGGCCACAAACTGTGGATTGAAAATTGTAACCATGTATTTACATAAATTGCTGCAGAATTCATAAAGTGCAGTCTGAACAACTATTTGAAGATTCTTTTAGCTCTACGTCCTGCATCAGAAAAAATATCACACTGGAAACATTAAAAGCAGAAAATAATGATATTCTGCTTACCTATATTTAATTTTTGTATACAGTTATTTTCTTAAATATTAGTACAACAGCTGTAAAACAAAAGAAATCATATTCAAATTCAATTAACCTGAGTGCTCCATAACTTAGCTGCACCAAGAGCAAATCCTGCCTCACCACACTAGGGGCCTTTTTGTCGCCCTGTTTTTTTCAGCCTTCTGATAATTCACATTCTTGGAGTCTAAGTTCTCACACTTTCATGTAAATAATAGCCAATATTTACTTAACTGTTCCTTTTTGTTATCATTCTTTTACAATGAGAGAAATCATGATGGACAATCTCTTTTAACCGGTGTGGTTGGAGAGGTGTTAACCTCAACTTCCAATCCATTGTTGGATTGAGAAATGTAGAAATATTAAGAGAAAATAAACACTGTGGTTGATTCGCCTTCTGACATCTTAGCGTGCGAGTCCAGTCATTTCATGTCCTATAGCAACACCTTTTATGGTACAGTGATTGTGTCAGTGGACATTGCAAGAGCCATGGATGTCACCCATCTGGAGTTCTCTAAGGCCTTTGACACGGTCTTTCACAACATCCTTTCCTCTGAATTGGAGAGATATGGATTTGATGGGTGGCCTGTTTGGTGGATAAGGCATTGGTTGGATCATTGCATCCAGAGGGCGGTGGTCAATTGTTCAATATCCAGATGGGCATCAGTGACAAGTGGTGTCTCCCTAGGGTCCGTACTGGGACTAGTCCTGTTTAATGTCTTCATCAATGACACAGATGAAGATGAAATAGAAGATTCATAGATGAATTGAGCGCCCTCTTAGCAAATCTGCAGATGGCACCAAGCTGAGTGGTGCAATTGACACGCCTGAGGGATGGGACACCATCCTGAGGGACCTCGACAAGCCCTAGGAGAGGACCCATACAAATCCCACGAAGTTTAACATGGTCAAGTGCAAGGTGCTGCACCTGGGTCTGGGCAACCCCCAGTATCAACACAGGACAGGGGATGAACAGATCATGGCCAGCACTACTGAGAAGGACTTGGGGGTGCTGATGGATAAGAGCCTGGACACGACCTGGCAGTGTGTGCTCTGATTGCAATTGGATTTACATTTTACAGACTGGGATAGCAACTGGATGCTGTATGATTACTCGTGTTATTGTTACTGCTGCTGTGACAGTAAAAAGTTTTTAACCACCTTGAGACCCTCATCCCCAAAAAGTCCAGGCTGAAGAAGGACCACAGGAGGATGCTGGATCCATGGGTGGTGACTATCTTCTGCTTGATCGCTCTCTCTCTCCTCCCCTTCTCTTTTCTATTTACTTCTATCTCTCTACCTCACATTTACTGTTAGATAAAATCTGTATTATTGACTTTGGCATATGGACTCAAGTGCATCTTAGTTCAGGAAGAGGCATCTGTCACTGGATCTTAACAGGCTCGTAGCTCAGAAAGTCAATTGTATCCTAGGCTACATCCAGAGCAGCGTGGGCAGCAGGGCCAGGGAGGGGATTCTGCCCCTCTGCTCTGCTCTGGCGAGACCCCTCCTGCAGTGCTGCACCCAGCTCTGGGGTCCCAGCACAGNGGACATGGACCTGCTGGAGGGGGGTCCAGAAGAGGCCTCAAGGATGATCAGAGGGATGGAGCATCTCTCCTAGGAAGTCAGGCTGAGAGAGTTAGGGTTGTTTAGCCTAGAGAACTGAAGGTTCTGGGGAGATCTTTTGCAGCCTTCCAGTCCTAAAGGGACTACAAGAAAGATAAGGAGAGGCTTTTTAGCAGGACCTATTGCAATAACACAAGGACTAATGATTTCAAACTAAAAGGGAGTAAGTTTAGACTAGATGTAAGGAAGAAAGTTTGCGCAATGACAGTGATGAGCCACTGGAACAGGTTGCCCAGAGAGGTGGAGGATGCCCCATCCCTTTAAACATTCAAGGTCAGGCTGGATAGGCAATTTGATGCAGTTGTAGATGTCACTGCTCATTGCAGGTGGGGTTGGACTAGAGGGCCTTTAAAGGTCCCTTTCAACTCAAATAATTCTCTATGATTCTCCTCCTTTTTTTGGTCAAATACCTGGTTTCCTGTACGCACAGTGTCAGATGCGTTAATTAGCTTCCTCACTCAGCTAGTTTTTTCCTACAGTGCCTCAAAGATAATTTTTTTTGTTTATAATTCAGTTTATTTTTACTGCAGAATGTAAAATAAGTTGTGAACATATGCATAGATTGCTGCAGTTAGCTATTTTAGTAACTACTGTGTTGAAATGAATAAAGGAAAATCCTAGCTCTGGAGTACAATGTCTATAGATGGATGCAAGACATGTAGATAAGAGCTGAAGCTGATATAAAAACAGTCATTTGGGAAAAAACCATAACCAACACTTTATATGTGTTCAATATGCACCACCTCAATCAAGAAGGATGAAATCTGCTGAAAAGATGCTGTCTTTTACTGTTGTTTCCAAACATATGCATAAAAGAAGTGAACTGATTTGAGTTTTATCAATTCCCTTGCTAGCATTATAAAAAAAGCCTGTTTGTTGATTTAAGTAAAAACCTAAACCAATTTAAAAAATCAAGACAACAAACCCAAAATCTCGAGTCTTTCTGTGATGTAATTTTAGTGAAAACAAAGTTCTTTGGGATATGTTATCTTCATACTTCCCTGTTTCTTCAAATATACTTAAACTCAGCTCGATACAGTCTACTGAATTAATGAAATAATCCAATTAATTAAATCAGTTCCTTTGAAATGATATAGCCATAAACAAAACTTTCTTGCATAAGCAGAAAACTTTTTGTAAATACTTTGAGAACTTCAGCAAACATCTTTACGAACATTTTTTCTTTCAAGAACATCTCCAAAAACTTGAAGTAAATTTGTTAAAAAAATTACGATGTGAAGTACTGAAACTAAATAAATTTCATGTTCCTAGTTGATTTAATAAAAAATGAAAATAGGAGGGCAACAGGGTTGTAAACTGACATACTGGATAGCTCAGGAACATAATAGCAACAAGAACAAAAGTTATTTTTATTTGTATCTGCAGAAGAAATTATATCTAATTCAACAATATGACTTGCAGTTTAATTCATAATTTTCGCAGTAGGAGATTTGTACTTTACTTAAAATGCAATTTTTTCCACATTCCTTCACATAGTGAAAAGTTCTTATTTTTAGGGGCTACACAGGACCTTTAGTCTGGAACACAGATACGTTAAACTCCTGAAAGAAGTTCTCCTCCACCTGCTATCTCAAAATTACCTTATAGATAGAGTGAATGTAAGATGAAACATACTGTGTTTTGTGATTTAATCTTTGGAATCTAAGTAAAATTACCTATAATTAATATACAATCACAGAAAAAAATACTTGTCAAATCACACATTGATGACTTACTCATCTAATATACCTAGGTTTTTTATTACCTTTCACCAAGACTGGAAGTATTACACTAAACTGAAATCTTAGAGAGAAGTCATCTGTGAAATCTGATGACAGATTATGGCTACTGTGGGAACACTTTCATTACCATAAGTTTGAGTACCTAATATTATACTTCAATGGTAAATGATTACCTTTTATGTCTAATTTCACTTTATTTATAAAAAAGATTACTTTTAAGAGCTCTGAAAGGATAGCTCTAAACCCCTGACATTTTCAGTGGCATATTAACGGTATTTCCAGTTTTAGAAGAAAATCTTCCTCTTAAGAGCTCAGCTCAACACATGAATTCACTTTGAGACCTGCACAGGATTCAGCTTGACTCTTACCACTAGAGCTATAGGTTAAAACTGTACCATTTATGGCTGGCAAATTCACAAGGCGCTTCCTGGCTACTGCACTCTGTCCTCAAAAACCAAGATAAATCCATTGCTTGGACCTAGCAGTGAGAGTTTATGTGGGTTTAACTCCATACAGCTGGTCAAGGAAACTGTACTACTAATTTTAGTTATCACAATTTACATCTAACTTAGCTCTGGGAGATGGAAGAGGAGGGGAGAAGGAAGGCCACGTCCCACTAAATGTCTGTTTTAAGGCTAATATGCAGACCTACACATGAATTAAGTGGTGTGAAGTCCATGGCTGTCCCTCTGGCCATGGATGAATTTCCTCCACTATGAACATACCAAAGAAACAATACTAATAACTGAGTATATAATGTGAGAAATATCTAAGTGCTCTTGACAAGCTCTGCTCTAGATAGCTTGCAGTTATGAGAAAAATTGAAGAGTTCAGCATAGAAATTTCCATGCAATACAATTTTGTGTAGGAGTTCTTATGCTATGTGGCTTCAAATTGCTTCCAGTAAAAAAAAAGCCACTCAGTTTCCAATTTGGGTTTCATCCGGTACAAAATTTAAAACCACTTCTTGAATTAAAGGCTTGATCCAAAGAATGCTTAGTGTATAATAGCAAAGTATTTTTGAGAGAGGAGGATAGAAATTCAGCCTGTTTCCTTCCTCCTTTGGGATGAGTGATGCATTGCTATGGATAGCCAAATGCTCACACTTTCATGTTTTTTGACCCAACTGAGCCTTGGCAGTAGTCAATGCAAATTAGAATAGCTTCAAAAAACCAGAAAATAATGTCCCTTTCACTTTCAACTACTTCAGGGTAAAATATTCCTTTGGAAGAAGTTAACTTCCCTCAAACATAAGGGAGAATTAGCATCCGTGAGGCTTTGACTTATTACTGTGCTAAGTCCTGAACTCCGGGGTAAAAGGCCAGCACTGCTGACATATCAACTTCAGTACTTCGAGCAGAACCTGAATTTTATGTGATTTAAGAAAGCCAAGCACGCTGGCCTGCAAACGAGACTGCCACAGAGAGGCTTGCGAATCTCAGCAGGGCTTCCCTGACATGAAGAACAGCACTTAGGTTACTCATATTTTATCAAACAGTTTTGTAAACATGCCCTATGCTCTGGCAAAACTTCAAATCCATATCTACAGGGCATGTAAATTGGTTTGGCTTCACTAAGAAGATGACTCTTATCTGTGAGTCCAAAACTGAAAAAAATTTTTTAAAAGTTTTAGACATAAATGTTGACCCCATTTAAGTCAAAGACAACACACTCTGTGACCTTAAGTCACACAAAATTAATTAAAAAATAAAGGCTGTTCATTCTAGTGTGAATGAAAAAAAGACCTAAGAAGAAAAGCAATTTAATGGTGAAAATAAGGCTAAAAAATACCGTCTGGTCTTAAAGAAAACAAAAAATTCCATAACTTTTCAGTACTTTACCCAGAAAGCATATTTTTATTGGCATCCCTAGACAATTCATCTTTAGATGAAACCAGGCAAAATTACTGCAGATAAAACTTTAGTCCCCAAATATTTGAGCAAAAACGTTTGAATATTATGTTCTAAGGAAAATCTCACCACAGACTTAATTATCAAGTTTGACAGAATATAGAACCCATAATAATAAACTAAAGAAATGAGGAGAATATTAGAAAGAAATCATGATGATTATAAGAGATGAAAGCAAAATATACTCCTTGATTACTTGGAACCATTTTACCAAATTCAGAATTTAATAGGACATGCAAATTATCCCACTATATTTCCTGTCCTCTACTGCCAAGCCCATGAGGTATCTCATATGCTTTGATTTCAACACAAAATTTCAAAGTGTGAACTGTACACTGAAGTCTTCTTGGTAATGTTTCAGAGTAGTAAGCTTTTTAGGAGTGTTTATTTCTATTTCTATTTCATTTCATTTCAATAGGAAGAATATGTCTGTGATTGCACTGTTGATGAAGACTTATTTAAATCTCCTTACCTGCCATGGAAAGATAAAAAGACACTGTGTAGGACAGCATCTGTATTGGGCATAGCTCCCACAGGGGAAATTACCCTTTAATAGTGTTAAGCTTGATGGTGTGTGAATGGTTATGTGGTACTTGAAGTGAATGAACCAATTCATCTTTAAGATTAGGGCCACATGGCTCTAAGTGATAAGTGCTTTGTCTCAAAAGAAAAAAAAAAGAACACAATAACATAAAAATATTTTACTGTCACATTTACTACCACCTGATGTTAAACTAACTTCTAGAAAGGGTGCAGTAGAATGAGTGAAATAAATCAATGAGGAAAATTTCTTTACTCCTTTCCAGTCAGGCCATATTTTAAATACTAACATTATTCATGACATAAAAAAGACTAATTAATATATAGATAGGGAACTATTTTTGTTATATGGAATGACAGAATAATAAATAATAAATTGTCTGTGCCCAGCTTGAATTCATTAGATATTTCACCTGAATCTTGTTTTCAACAAATAACCAACCCATATCCTTTCATTTGTTATTTTCCAGCTGGGTTTTGTGCTAGGCCAAACAGTAGTTAAATAGAAGAGAGACAGGGAAATTCTGACATAGGCAATTTGTTGCATTCCAGCAAAACCAATGAAGAGACCACAGCTTTTTATTAAATATATTAATCTGAAAATTCTGAAGTCATTCTGGGAAGTGTCTTTTCTAGGCAGATAAGCTAAAGATGACAGGAAAGACCACTAGTTTTCATATCCAAAACAGAGTCCAATATTGAAGACGGTATTTTTATTCGTGAAGTTAGAGATGGCTATGACATTAATGTACTGCTGGACATACAAGAAGAAAATGAAAAGTTTGGAATAGAAAAGTTTGGAATAGATAAGATACAAGCTGAATCTGTAGTAAAAGATTCAAAGTCAGGAAACCACCAATATTGCCAATAACCACCCACCAAGTTGTACGCATGACAGATTTATCCATTTTTCCATTTATCCATATCACTGGGTCAATATTTTGCAGCTAAAGACGTCAAAACTCCTGATTACCCTTGAAGAGAGCACTGTTTAGCAATGAGATTGCACAATCTTCTGCAAAATCCTAGAAGTGAAATTAAAAAGTCTATCCCAGCTAAAGGAATACTGTAAAGTCACCTGACAATTTCCTAGCAGGCAACACAAACTTCCAGAATCAACCAGATGCTTCACATTCTCCATGTTAAGTTCTGGGTAAATCATCACATTCTTCAGTGGTAGTCATGTGCTATACCATTCTCCACTAACAGGAGAGTAATAGCAATAAAATACAAATATTATACTAGTAACAGTATAACTGAGTGATTTAGTTATTGTAAAATGAAAGTAATTTGATTTAAAAGTATTTTACATGTAGAATGGTTGATTTTTTTCTCTCTCCACCTATAGAAATATTTTTCCCTTGCCCAAAATCTGAATATGTAGGTACTTAAAATAATTTTGATGCTTGAAGGGGAATCTCAGAAATGAATGCATTGGTATACATCACAAATGAGTACAGCTTTTATAAAAAGCATGCTTCTTTCATAACTTTACTTGTTACAGTGAATAGATCCAATTGCTTTCTTTCAGTGACATCTTGGCAACATCTGGCAGATGTGCTTGTCATTCATTTACAAACTGTAGTCGGTTCATGCTCAGCTATGATCTTGTCTTTTTTTGACTCATTATTTTTGAGTGATTATCAATTAAGACCTAAAATATTTTGTTCTGACCATGAAAGATGCTTATTAGTTACCTATTAGTTGCAGTATTTTCTCTAAAAAAAATAGTTAATTGATATTAAACTCCACCAAATTATAAATTTGGCCTTTGAAAGTCACTAAGACTAATCTAGTGATACTCTCAAAATACCCCAAAAAGGAGTTAGGGGAATGATCAAAGGCAGGATATTTGGTCATATTGCTCTTGTAAACTCCCTTAAGACTCTGGTGCTTCTTTCCCCTAACCAGTGCTGGCAGAAAATTTGCTTCATTAACGCTGAACACTGGAATAGAGTTCCTTGACACAGATCCATCTTCCAGCTTCCACTCTAGCCCTTGTAGCTAAAAGCAGAGGTACCATCTTAGTCTTTCAACACCCAGAATACTGGACAGTACCAGAGAATCAAAATGTCCAGAACGTTCAGTGTCTGTAAGCTGTTCTTTCTTAAACATTTTCTTGAAATCACCTCAAATGCAGGCTTGAGTCATAAAAAGGGGAAAAAAAGATTAATAGCTAACAGCCTACTTGCAAAAGCTCTATAAGGGCAGAAGTGACAAAAAAGAAAGACAATCACTCCACATTACAGAAACACATCCCAAATGCATCTCCCTCCCATGATTCACATGACAAACTATAAATGACTGCTTAACCTGTGGGTTAAGAGTCTCAGTTTTATCTCCTATTCTATTTGGTATCCTCAGATAACATTCAGAGAAAGTAGCTGTTGGGCTAAGGAAGGATACTGACTTCTATATCCCTGTTTATCCCTCATACAGCCCTCCATTCCCTGGGGGTCCCTCTGAGGCTGCCTGTTATTATCATTCTCCTTTCTCACCTTCCCCTTTCTTCTAAGAACATATTTATCTGTTAGTCAATCAGGCATTTCAGTCTGCAGTCAACCACGTTACTGGCTGCTGCATTCTGCTTTGTAAATATTAATATTGGTTGGGCATCTGCTCAAGTGTGAAATAGTCTTTTAGCCACCAGGTCTGTGTTTGGCAAAGCCCTTATCAGACTTCTAGGCAACGTGAAGCTGAATCTCTTTCCACTCAGATAAGCAACACTCTTTGAAACACTCAAATTTCTTTTTTCCTAAACTCATTTTAAATTCTCAGCTGTCAGATGTGGCTCCCTATGTGGCCATATAAGTGTTTGTCGCAGAACAACAGGCACCGGACTGAGGGATGGGAAAGCATATTCAAGGGAGAGGACTGCACTTCTCAGTGATGGCTTACGGCAATTTGAAACATGCGTGAAGCAATTACCTTCTTCTGACACACACACACATTCAATATATCGGCTTAATAATGCCCTCATCGAATACAATTTACTTTCAATAAAAGGATACATGGAATGCAAAAAATGCCATCTCAAATAAGGTCTGCCAGTCAGAAACATGTTTCAGTGGAACTTCAGGATTCAGCCACTTCCAAAATCACTGCTTCTCTCTTACAAGCTCCAGCATGAGTTAAAGCAGAGGGAAGAGTGGCAAACATGGAGTTTCAGGAATATCTGCTTTGATAGATTCTTTGAAGGGAAGTTTATTCATAAATTATTGGTAAAACTCTCCTCTTTGGGGATTGTCAGTGGGCTCAGTTACTTTGTTCTAACAGTATGAGCAAGAGGAAAAAAACAAACAATAAAAAAAACCAGGATCAACCATCACCTTTGTGGCTTGCTTTCCCATTCAATTTCAGATACTACACTAACATTTGTCCTCGATAATTTTTATTTCTGTTTGTCTAGTATCATCTCAGATAACTTTTCTTTGTCAATTACACTGTCAGTTGCTTTAAAGAAAATAGGAAATCTTCATTTCCTCCTTCCAGCTCTTTCAAAGTTTTTTTTCCTTCCTACTGGCATACAAAATAAATTAATGTTAATGTGACTTTACATAATGTGTATGAGACATGCTTGTAGAAAGTTGTCAAAATACCATATACTAGCTTTGGCCTTAGAAAAAGTCTCATGTTAAAGAAATATCCCAGATATTAGCCACCTTGGAAGGCTTATCTGATACTGAATGATAACAGGCAATAAGGAAGTCTAAAACAATGGGAAATACACACTCGATAAGTTTTGGCTACCAAGAGCTAGCAGTGAATTTATGAACTGGGCAAGAGTCCACAGAGAACTACCCTAAGTTTCAAGCATTAAGAGCGAAGCAATTCAGAATATACTCAAGATCATATTTGTATAGTGTATGGCTTTCCCTGCTGGTCCCTGGGATAACACAAAGTTCTCAATCTGCAAAAATTCTGTGAAAAGACGAGAAATGTTTGCTGAAAGCTTTCTGTAAGTAACAGTGCTGGCCATCAGTCGGGTCTTTCTCACTTCGGTGCAGGCAGCATGAAGCATATTTCAGACTTACATTCCAACTATAGCAGTGCCATTCACCTAATTCATCATTAAGGTGTGGTACATGAAAAACAAAGTAACACAAAATTAAATGTATGGGGCATTCCATCCTAAACCATGTAAACACATGCCAATAATAATAACTTACTTTTTTTAGATCCAAACTTCTAGATCACCCTAATGGAATAATTCAAAGCATTCACTCAAAGTAAATAGCTACAGAAAATATGAACATACATGCAGAAAACAAAAATTATTTATATGGTATATATTTAAATTAAAAAAAATTACTTAATATGTAAGGGATAATGAATACACTCTGCGCAAAACACCTCATTTTTCCTCTGCAAAAAGCAAAATAGTTTGTAAATCATTTGTATGGTGAAGTATTATATATGCATACGAACAAAGTATTGTGACTATATGACATAAACCCAGAAACAGATAAAAATCCTAGAGGCTGAATTCATTAAATGAATTCTCCTTGGAAAACAGTGAAACAACACTGCCAACCAAACTGAAATCTGTTTGTGATAACAGCTGAGGTGGTGCTTCTTTTCTGTCACCATCAAGAGGTGACCAAAAAGACCAGTGTATGTGCATTAGGACTGGCAGGGGCGAAAAGTGTAACTTCAGGGACTGCAATTTCCAAGTGCAAGCTGTACAGTGATTAATCAGGCAAAGGGCTGTCTGTTCCTTTCTCATTTTTAGTATTCCCCAGAAAAGAACCCAGGATCAAAATACTCCTCTCTTGCTACATTCAGTGGCCTCAGGCTTCTTGTAGTGTAATATTTTGCTTCCTACATACTTGTTTTTCCTCTATTTTGATTCCCTTACAAGCTAAATTAATTTAACCAAGCTTTACCAATGATAGTGTATCTTTCCTATTCAGCTGTACATTGAGCTTTCAAAGTCAAGGCAGTTACCCTGAACAAAATGGGGTTTTGCCTGAAAATATAATTTTCTTTTGCTTTTCAATGTCAATATTAAAGTCAGGGTTCTTCTGTCTCAGTGCCTGAGTTCCTCCATCTGCAAAATGTAAATTGTCCCTTCTGTAACAAGCTTCAAGATCTGCTGCTAAAAATACTATATGACAACTGGATACTAATAACTTATTAGATTAAATTGTGCGGATTTCTTATAAAATAAATTCCAAATTTATTTTGGGGTCACAGATTAAACTACAGCTGGGCCAAGAGAAATTAAAAGCCAAATCATAAACTAGGTAACAGTTTTATCTCATGTGACTGTAGATGTCCCTCTTTTATAATCTTACTACTATTTCTGGCCTGCTAATGTGTGTGGTATGTCACAGTATTACTGTGGATTGACAAATTTAGGAGAGCAAAGGAAATTAAAGTCCCTAGTGGAAAAGATGAATGAAAACCCAGGGATTACAAGTTCGATTCTTCAATATGCTTCCGATTGACTTTGTCTGATTTTCACTCTACAGTCAAAAGTTTATTAAATTGTCCCTTCGTTTTTGTTTTTTTTTATATTAGCTGTAAAAAGTGTAAACAAATGTCAATAAAAGGAAGAAAAATATGCTTATATAGAGTCCTACATTCTTCTCACAAGATACTGTTACTTGCATGTTTCAGACCTAGCATTTGTGTCATGCTTAGTGTGCACAAATGGCAGAGCTTTCGAGCTGCCAGTATTCCAGGCAAGGTCACAGGTGGGAGATTCACACTGGCAGGGAATTTTAGTGACAGAAGAAAAACTTTGATATATCCTTTTATTTCCCCACAACCAAGCTGAAGGGATCCACAAAGTGGGAACAGTGCCTGCACTATGGTGCTATTCCACTTCTCTAGCTGTGTGTGTTCTTCCTAATTATACTAACATGAAATAAGAGGCACAATCTTGGCTGTAATTTCTGTTTCTTTAGAGAAAAACTTTAAACTTGATTTTATAAACCAGTCATGAAGTGTTTTTAAAGTATTTTAGCTTTTGATGAAACATGCATTTTTCACAGAAAAAATATTTCAGCATTTTTTTGTGAACACAACTAGTGCTTTAAAGATATTTTCCACATCTTACATCACTTTACAGTAGTCTGTGGCACAACTGAGCCAATAATTCCACAGATCCCTTTTATGATATTTGTCTGAAGCTATTTTAATGTCTTTATATGAAAGAATGTAAGGCAGAAAGGGACAAAAAATTGGAGTAATTTTAATGTGTATGATAAGGTAGTTAGAATAAGGGTATCTCTGGATAATGCAGCATCTATGGTTAATACAGATGCAGTATAGAAGTATAGATACAGAAATACATTTCTACTAATGGCAAAACCTTATATAATATATCCATATAACAAAAAAATAACACTTATTTTCATCAGGAGGTAGAGGTAAGCAATTATTTCACAATCATCACCTCCTTTGCTTCCTAGTGCTATTGTTGCACTCAATAATGAGAATTTCAGTCCTGGTATTCATATAGTTACGTTTCCTATAGCATGGCTCGGATTCTGAACACAGTTACACTGCTGGGAACCCAGCTTCACTCCAGCAGTGCTGATGAAGGTGCTCTGGTCTTTCATCATGCTCATCACATAAGAACACAAGTCAGGTTCTGTTGTCTCTTTTATTCTTATACATTAATCTGAATATGTCCAAGACAGACATGCTCCTATATTCAGCAATGTTACAGTTGGACCTGGAGGTTCTCAGCTCCCTTTCAGCATCTGCTAAAACCTCCTGGTTTCCAAAAACTTGGAAATATTTTCATGGTCATCATCAAAAAACTCTGTTAGGATTATATGCTGTATTAGAACTACTGTGTTGCCCTTGCAGTTCATTTTTTATAGTTTCTTTATTTAGATATGTTTTTTAAAACATAGCTGTTAGAAAAGGATTCATCATCTTCAAATGATAAATTATTTTCTGCCTTGTGGAACAACCTCAGTAGGCGGTCCAGGCACACACATATGGACAGCTAAAAGCCTGGAAACTGGGAAACTCTGCTAGAGATTGCAAGTGTTTCCAGAGTGAAGTGATAGCTGAGTTGAGTTTCTTAGAATGACATGCTGCACTTAGATATCCAAGTTCAACCACATATGCCTAAATCTTCTCTTTTTGATGTGGATTTCAGTTTTACCTTAGCTGGAATACAGCTTAGAGATATTTGCCACTCTCCTGTCATGTAAGCAATGAAAATTTCAAGGTTTATCCCCTCATGTTTCTATGATAAAGGCTTTACTAAGCACATCAAACATTTCAGTTTAATGATAAAGTACGAGCAAAAGCTTACGGCTGGGAAGAGAATAAGTGAAAGAGGTTTGGAAATGGTACATGCAGTAGCTGATCAGAGACAAAGCTAACAAAAATAACACTGGATGAAATCCACACAAAGATCCTTCTTTAACTCGGATATAAGTATCCACAGGAGTGTGCCATGCTCCTTTTCTGCCCTGCCTGCCACTGCAGGTTCCTAATGTCACTGGGAGGGTGTCTGTCCAACCCTGCTTTGACGAACATCCATGTAGGAGAATGGGCACCTGCTTCCTGCAAAGAGGGCCACTGCAGTGCTGACCATGAGGGTGGCGGGGCCAGACATCCTGCTGATGTTTGACACATGGCTGGATGTGTCAGGAGAGCGTCACCCACAGCAAGAGCCCTCAGGGAAGAGTTGAGAGTTAATGCTCTCTAAGGAAAAGCATCCATGCTGAGCTTCAAGACATGCAAACCTGCTTCCCACTCCCCTCTGCTCAGGGACACAAGCTAGATAGCCATGCCAGTTATTGTTTTTACTTGAGCGTTTTTTCAGAAATAAATTAAACTCTTGCTTGTATCAAAGGACACTGAGAATTGGCTCAATTTATAGAGAAGCAAGAATTGTCTGATGTGCATGACTTCAAATGTAAGACACAGTGATAGTCACCGAATGGCAGTCTGCAGCATTAAACTTACCCCCCCTGTGAGCAGCATGTCTTCTCAGGATTAACAATTTATGAAATTAATGCACATCTAAGTATGCAGCTGTCCTCTTCTATTTTTAATAACCAAAAAGAAAATGTTACCAAGTAAAGGAGAAAAAAGCTGTTTCTCAGTTAGGACCATACAGAAAACAGTGGCAGAGTTATTCTCCGTGTTGTAAAATGATATTAACGAATTTTGTCATGGTGCTTAAAAATACTAGATAGACCAAAAATTTTAAACTCTCTTAATTTTGCTTTTATGTTATTACTAAAATGTTCTTCAAAAGAACTGATTTGAACTCTGATCATAAACTGAATACTACCTTATGTGTGGCTTGGTATAAATGAGCATTGAACAAAACTACTTGAGATATTCCATTACTTAATTGCATTTTCTTTCTGTTTTACACAAGACAACATAAATAATCCCTTACTTTTCTGGGCATTTTTATATGAAGAATCCATAACTGCTTTGCAAAACTACATATATGAAGGAAAAACTTTCAGTGTTTAAATGCAGTAGTCCTCTAAAGAGGTTTATATGTAAATGTGTATTTTTCTGCTTGCACCAGTTTCTTAGGCTTTGGTGATGGATGTGCTATAAATACTTTGATAGGAATAGAATCTGCAGCTGCATGGAAAGATGAATTTTGAGCAATAAATATTTTGCTAGGATATCAGTACAATTTCTCACTCATTTGAAAAGTATTGTGAAACGTGTGCAGTAATGAACTGCAAAAAGCCAGACAAGAAGAGGACTGATATAGGAATACACAGGTGGCCACAGACTTGACTACATGGGAGGTGAAGATGCACTGAAAATTGAATCGTTGAGCTAGAGAAAAGTGGGTTCTTTTGCTCAGGATCATACTTGAGATGAGTCTCATTTAATATCTGTAGTAATGACCTTCACGAAGAAGCATGCTGCAAAAATGTGGCGACACAAAGTTGTAAGATATTACAGAGGAAAAATCATACTGGAGAAATGAGGCGATGCTAAAGACCTAAATAACAGAAACAGGATGAAAGGTAATGGTACAAAAACGCATCTTGGACATTACCAACAAGAATTTCTTCTTTAAGCATCTGAGTGGAAACAAAAGCAGAGCAAAGAATTGGTTGTGCTAATTGATCATAGTTCCCCTGAACAAAGTAATACAGTCATTAAAGAAGAAGTTGTATGCAATTCCAGAACATAAAAAGTGAGGAATACCCAGAAGGAAATACTGTACCACTCTGCAAGGTACAGGTAAGACCTGACCCAGAATACTGTGTTTAATTATGGCTTCCCATGCTTGTGAAAGACAATTCAAGTTAAAGAAAGTGCTTCTAGCTTTTTTACTTTTTTTTTAAATTTTTTTTAATTTGAAAGCCCAAAAGAAGAAAAAGCAATGCAAACAGACTGTTGGTACAAAAATAGGTTGATTTTAACCAATTTTGAGTTCAGAAGCTTTCTAACAAACCAGAACAACAGCATTTTGCAGTTTGATAAGTTTATACACATGTGGTTGCTTGTGATAGTATAAATTTAGTAAACTGGGAATTGCCTTCCAGCCACATCTATGATGAGATCTCCAAATTAGCTACACTTTGGGTTGGATCTGCATAGACAGTTTCCTTATAGGTACTTCTCAAAGGCTTTTGATAAATTAGGGCAAAAAGAAAAAAATCAAAACCAGGTTTTGCTTGAATTGCTTGTGCTGCGGGCCAACAAATTTTTTTCTGGAAGTTGCACACTTAGCATCTTTGCAGCTCATGTCCACTCTCAGTACATCCAGTGAGGGCACCAGGCAGAAGCAATCTTTCCTCCCTTTGCCCAGCCTGCATGGCAGTGCAGCACACCAGCTTACAGAAAATAAATGCAACCTGCTTTCTGTCATGTCTCACAACGAAGCTGGTCAGTTATACAAAAAACCAAAATTTTATAAATCTTGCATTCTGCCCAGAAAAACAAACAAGAAACCCCTACTCAACAGGTCCTCCCAGGAAATTGCTCTACAGCTGGAAGTAGCACATACATTGTACACATGGTGCTACAAACACGGTGGTTAACAGCCCAGTTCTCAGTAGAGCACGTGGAATCAACACAGTGTGCCATTCTGACAAGAAAGGGCTGCAAAATATTTCGAAGGCAGATGAGAATAATAATCCAAACTAAAAAAATATTTCACAAACTTTATACTGGTAGGAGACAGGATGAGACTGTGTTGGAAGATCTGCTAGATTCAAACAACTTTTACTATCTATTTAAAACTATATATGCTGCTCTTGATCTTTTGGAAACTGTCTTAACAACTCTGTTTATGTGTCATGATAGCAGGTCCACCTTTTAGCGAAACCCTGTCATCGTAATTGGAGACTATGTACCCAACATGTTGTTGATTTCATAAGACTTCATCACTTCCTTGGCTGTCAGTCTCAGCAATTGCAGTGTTGTTCCTTCCTCCCACACTGTAATTTCTTTAGCACAGGGCAGGCAGTGGAGCATGATGTTTATGCTGCTATCTCCACTGCTGTTGCTACTTCTTGGAATGCATCTGTGATACAAGTTGCTCAACCATTATGAGAATAATAATGTATTATGAAGCAGGCTACTTAATATGCTAGAATTATTTAGTAATGGTATTTTTAATGTGTATTTAATTTCCATCATCACTACAATTTGCATAGAGCTGCCTATAAGTCTTGAGCAAAAACAAATAACTGTAATCCAGAGTCATTAGTGCTACAGGTTATGGAGCAAATTCATACACATATGAAAACCTTTCTTGTTTCAGAAAGGTAAGTCTTTCGGGGTTATGTAAATAACCTGTTTTCTTAGTTTAGCTGCAATAAGGATCAGTTACTGTGTTTAGAAAAAAATAGTATACTGTGTTTACTTCTGGACAACATGTAACATACTTTTCTCCTTTAAAGGTCTCAGCAGCAACTGAATAGAATATTCTCTGCCACTGGACCCTAAATATCTGTCCATGGAAGAGGAACCTTTAAGGTTTCTTCCATATTCATCTTGAAAAACCTACATTTATATTTATACACCCGTGCTATGATTCCAGGGGGGAAACTTAACACTTAAAATCCCTTTGGAAGCCAAAGCAATTTATCTTTTTTGTAATATATTTATAAGGCAAATACCTGGCATTCACCAACACAAGTGGTTGTCAAGAGGAGCAGAATTCAAGGGACATATTTAAGCAGCAAGGGCAGACATTTCTGATAGATTTTGCTGAAGGGGCACAAAAGATCTGAAGTTTAAACTCTCTCTCTTGTTCTCTTTGCACCTCTGGAAGAGGTTATTGCCCCCTGAAACAGTAAAGAAAATAATATGCTGGCACCTCTGGTGCCTCAATTGACAGCCAGATAACCAAATCTGCTAATAAAACAACACTTCAGTGTTGCATTAAAAAATATCGCTTTTTTTGGTTCTGATACTGTAGATCAGAGATGTTTCTTTTATCACTGAGATACCATGTATTTCTAAGGTAAACAACAGTGCAGCCTTTTAATTTGTATTTTAGAAGCTGTTTTGCTCAATAATCCTGTAGTCCATAGGTAACATTCTTGCTGAGCAGGTTTCCTGATATGTAGCAAATACTCTACCCATAATAGAATATATTTAATATGATGACTTTATATTCTCTATAGTTTCATCGTTAACACTTACTGAAAATTAAGAGAAAATGTAGACAGGTATAGCACCTAATTAATCAGCATCACAGTGTGTGCAAAAAAACCCATGTAAATGCAGCATATCATAGATTATGGAAAGCTATTGTGAAGATTATCTATTATGACTTGTATTGGGACACTAGATATAGTACACAAGATGGTGCCTACGTAAAATAGTTTTCATTGATTTTACTGATATCAGCACAGTTATAACTGTTGAAAATATCCATTTGGACTTACTTTTATTTTTCAGAATTTTATGTAGCCCAGTCCCACTTTCACTACTCTGCAAAGACATTTCAGTGTTGATTTTCTTCACTCTACAACCTAAATTAATGGAATATAGTGAAATCTTGGAATTGTAGCATAAGGCTGAACTGTGCAAAGGAAACCTCTACAGATATATACATATTAATAAATATAAGAAAACTCATGGAAAACTCTACTGGTCAAGGATTGGCCAGATGGTGTACCTTTTGGCAGTCTTCTCTGAACAATGATATCCAGTGCCCGCAAGCTCTTTTTCAGTGTTTGGGCACAGTTTTAATGAGTTTGGGTCAGTGTCTGTTCTCACAAGGTCAGTGGCACATGGACAGTGGTTTTGGGTGAAGAGATGTTTAGTCTCTAAATGTTTAGGGGACATTTTGTCTCTGAAACAGCTTGGTTTTTTTTAAGCTGGTATAAAGAACACAGTACAGATGTCCAAAATTGACTTAGCACTCAGTTCTGCTTAGCTTTCTTCTATTCCTTTGCTGAGAAGCCCAAGAAATAGTTAATGAAGGATCCAAAACATGCAGTCTAACTGCTGTCGTACAAGCACATCTGCCTGTATCTGCTCTGCTGCTGTTTTTCTCTAATGACCAGCTGCAGAGACAGAGAGCTAGCAGGCATTATGTAACCCTACAGTAGCTCTCACAATGGGCTAAACTTTCCAAAACAGCCCCTCATGCCTTCAGTGCTGCAGTGTGCCACAGAGTCAGTCTTCTGAGGTCTAAAGATACCTACTGGTACAAGACACTCAGGACAAGAAGTGAGGGAACAGTCATTTCTCCAGAAGTACCTCCAAATGAAACACATGTGCATTACAGTTTAGCAAGATTTTACAGTTGAAATCATTAGGAGTTTCTTGTTGCAAAACGGTTTGGAACAAAGAAAGCAATTCTAGCTTGAACGCAGATTTGCATACAGGAGCTTAATTTATCAAACTGTGGGATGTATTTTGGAAAAAGAGAGAATACAAATGAAGAAAAGGAGAAGCATATTTAAGATGATTACCCCTTCCAATTACATACATCTTTATGCCCTGTACTTATCTTCTGACATGTAAAGGTTCTATTTTCCAAATAAAACACCTCAACACCTTAATTGAAAACAAATATGTTGAAAAACAGAGGAAGAAGCATTTCCTAATCCTGTAAAGCAAAGTGATATAAAGCCAGCTAAGAGCACAGTAAGATAAGGAATACAGCCTAATTGGTGATAAAATGTCAATATTCCAATAGATGTATACCAGCAGTCCATTAGATTTAATTAGGCTCTCTCAGCAAGCAATAAATCACATAAAAGATGAATGGAGAAAGAAGTCAACTGACTGCTGGGAAACACTCATAGGTTGGCGTACCAAGGCTAATCTTTAGATAAATTAAGAAATAGCCCAGACATGTTAAACAGAGGATTTGAAAAAAGGAGCAATGTCTAATATTAGTACAGGATCAAGAGATTACACAAAGGCACTGTTGATCTACTCAGATTTTAATTATGATCTCACTTATTGATATCATAACAAAGTATTAAGAAGGATTCAAATGAAGGGAAGCACTAGACTGGAAAACTGAGCTGCTTACGCACAGCCCCATTCTGAAAACTGGTAACAATTATTTTGCAGCAGATGGACACTGCAGCTTCACCCTATATTCAGCAGGAGCTGCCCCTCTACATTTTATCAACTGGATTAAAACCTACAGTTCACAGGGTGTGTATGGAAAACAAAATGCAAATGAATTGGTGGTCACATTTGCAGAATCAGAGCAGAAGAGCATTAAGTGCAACACATGCTGGTTGAGCACACAAAATCAAACAGAAAAAGAGGAGATGATGATGAGAAAATAAAAGCAGTAGTTCTTGGAGCACTGAAGAGCAAAAATACAACAGAATTTAATACATCTGTCAGAATAAAAGCTATGCTTTTTCACTGAGATCAACAATAGGATTTTATTTTTTCCATAGCTCTTCTCAGTTCTTCATTAAAAAGATGTCTGCAAAGAGCGTATGACATTTTAAAAAACTTCAAAAGCATGTGAAATACAGTGCACATGAAGCAAAAAAAGGGTTACTTTTTGGTGGAGGCCAAGGCACAACAGGAGTAAGAGGATGCAAGAAAACTAATTTTCACACTTGCTTGGAAAGTAACAACTGATTTTTTAATTGTTTTGTTTTGTTTTGTTTTTGCAACCTAATCACAGTAGTTGTCAATCCTACTTATTTTAAATGGATCTGAAGAAACTTGGATAGAACTGACACCAAGTGCCATTTCCCGCAGGACAGGCTTTCTCTAGTCATGTGTAAAGAGCAATAGTCTTCTTTTATTCAAAAGTGATGCTATGACAGTTTGCATTATGCCCAGAGACAGGCATTTACTTTGCATATTACAAATAGAATGGGCCTCATGAGAGGGGAAGGTTGAAAACCAACTTTCTACGATTTTTGGCTTTCAGGAAAAAATTCTGTATTTTTTTAACTTCTGCCCTTGTGAAATTTCATAGCAGAAAGGGAGAGGAAAAGTTCTCCAAATGTTTGTAGATTTAACCATAACTTCGCATTTGCCATTATTAACTGTATATCAATAATCTATGAAAGAAGCTCAGTGGTAGGGAGGTAGGTAGCCAGGAGTAGTGATTTATTTTCTTAATTTAGGTACAAAACACTCATTGGCTCTGTGCTATTCTTCAGTTTGAGACTATCCAAGTTACTGACAGCTAACACATTACATCAAGAATTACCCATGGCATATTTTCAGTGCTACACCTGAGCACCAGGGCAGTGCTAACATGCATCAAGTGTATCACTTCTGGCATCAGACAAGCTTCATCAGCACTTGCTGGAGATGTGCTCCACTGCCCTGTGTAGACCTGTCTCGTGGGAGGTAAAGAGAATCCAAGCTCCACTATGCCTTCAGCAGCTCATTCTTCTTAATTTTGTTTTTATTAATTTGGAGATGTCCTCTTTATTTTCAGTTTTTAGAAATGGTAGCATATCCATGCAACCTCTGCATGTTTCCTGTGTTTAAGTGCACTATTACTATGACAACATCCAATGAGTCCACAGAGCAAGGGGAAATATGCTCAATGATTTCTGTGGTACTGTGCAGATTTTGGAAGACTGAAGCCTTTTCCTGGTATTTTCTGATAAGTAAGGTTGGCTAAATGTCTATTTTTCAATAAATTTCAATAAATAAAATTGGTGGGGTTTCCCTATTCGATAAATACTTGAGAAAGGTTTAAATCTCCAGGTAAGTTTATTTGTTGGATTGTCTTTTTTTAATTATTATTACCTTTTAGAATGTAATTTAGTTATTACAGCATAGCCTTCTGGCAGTACTAAAGAACTTCCTCAAGGAAAAGCTGTCAAAGTCACCCAGGTAACACCCAAGTCACACAATCACAGTTAATGCTTCCCAGTCACCTTCTGGGTTAAAATGTGACTTACTGAAATTCTTTTCAGAAAGAGCTTTGTTGTGAGAGGAGGATGCACAGTGCCCCTGTGTCTAGCCTGATCTTCTGGATCACACAGTGATGATTATTGCCTCAGCTTTAGCCTTGCTACAGGATTGCAGTGAAAAGTAGTGGCCCACACTGGCTTCCAGGCAGCACGAGGGTCACCTTTCGCAGGCAGCAGGCACACAGACACAGCGCTTCTGCACTTCCAGTGCAGAAGATGCACCCAAAGCTGGCATTAGTGTAAGAGCTTGGACAGGGGAAAGAAACAAGAGCTTTACTGACTACTTTCTCATGGAGATTCACAACATAGCTGGCCACCAAAACAGCTGCTTCTTACCGTTTGCTGGGCTGCTGGAAACTCATCAAAATTTACCAATAATGTATGTTACTTTTGGGGAGAGCAGGGAGAAGCAGGTTATTTTTGTCTCCATTTTTAGTTCAGAACATGGGAAAGGGTAGAAATAGGAGTGTTCTAATAGGTTATTACATTTTTTACCTCAAGAATTTTACAACTTCATATATTGGGTCAGAGTTACTGTGTCTATTTTGAAGTTTTCTGTACTTCTATTAGTATACTTCCCATCACCTGTGCTTTCCTTAAAATTTCCTTCAGATAAAGAAGTAAAATGCATTGATACTTCTAATTACTAATAGGTATAAAGCAGGAAAACTTCTTTCACACTGTCATTTCTATCAAAATATTAAACCATTTGTAACACCCATGCCTGATAAATACAAAGAAGAGGAAGATTATGTATTTTCCTACCCCTACATTTCTGTGTTTCATCAGAAATCTGTGCTTCAGAAAAGAATTCAAAGTATCCCTGGTTTAGGTATCTTATTTTGCTATTTATCATACCATGTGTCACTGCGTCACTGCCTATATGGGATTACTACTGGACTGTGAAGAAAAGTGGTTTATTTACTGACAGAGGAACGTGGGCAATAAGCACCTATTTAGAAAATGGAAAATAAGTGACTCTGAGTTCAGTGCCTATTGGAAATATTTTGAATATTACACACAGCAGTTCATTTCTTTTATTCATTGACTGTTCATCCAGATAATATGAATATATTCTAATGAAGCTAAATTTAACACCTATAAGTGTTCAGAAGTAAAATGCTTTTCCCTTGGGGGGGTATATTCATTCATTTGTTCTACCTAGCTATTATCAGCACCAGACAAATTCCATGATGAGAAATTGATACTATCCATGTGTGGTATAAAGTTTGTGATTTGTGACTGAATACTGATCTGAATTTTGTAGATATGAGACATCAATTTCCCAGCAGTGATCCCTCTATAAGAAGCTAAAGAATTGTGATGGTTAGTACTTTCTGAAGTTCAGAAGATTTTAAAGCTTCAAGAAATTTTTTTAAAAAAATTGTAGAGCAAAGGAAACCTGAAGGAGGTTTTTTAGGCTGGATGACATTAATCAGGTTGCGGACCATGACTTCAAATTTCAATATACAAGGTTGTAAGCACTTAAAGATCACAGCTGCCTGTCTCAAAACACTGCCAAGGCCACAAGAGGAACTCACCGTAAGATAAGCCACAACAGCATGAACTTGAGATAAAGACAGATGGGAGAAATTTTCAACAGGACGGCGCTAATTCCAGGCCTAGCAGATGTGAGGTCAGGTTAGCACATCCTGGTTAATGCATCCAGTCAAAAAATCCCCACTGTGGCAAACTGTGGAAAAGAAAGCAACTGCCTACACACACGCCACCCCAAGCTACGGAAACACCAGCAACCACTCCACACATGAACACACCCAGAATTTTGACTGTATAAAGGTGGTACCCGACCTTTACTAAAGTAAGTAAACCTGAATGACTTCGGGACCCTCACCACCAACAAGCCCAGGGTGAAGAAGGACCGATAGGTCTACTGGTGGTGACTATCTTCTGTCCTCTCTCCCTCCCCATTCACATTTCTTTCTATCTCGCTACCTCACAGTTACTATGAAATAAACCTGTATTACTCGCTTCAGCATATGGTCTCATTTTCACCTTAATTTGGGCAGACGTAACTCTCACTAATCAAGTCATAAAAAAGATACAGAGTAATATTTTGAAATCGTTGAGATTTGCTTTTCTGCTTTCAATCTTTTAAACATTTTGAGTCACACAAATACATATGAGCAACAACTGTTGATAGATATATTCTTTGATGATAAATCGTTATAATTTGGGGCTATTTTCATTTAATCTCTTCATCAAATACCAAAGTCTTGATTTCTCATGTCTTTTAAATAAATGAGAAAACCTTAAGAACAAACATGTAATCAAGTGCACAAACTCAAGATATATTTTCCTATACATAGTAGACTGAATTACATTGAGAAAGTTGCAGGGAAAAACAGCAACAAGGTTAATGATAAAATAATTATATAGAATCCTTTAGGTTGCAGAAGACCTTTTAAATTAAAGTCCACCCATCAACCCAGCACTGCCAAGTCCACCACAAAACCATAGCCCTAAGTGCAACATTAACACATCTTTTATACATCTCTGGATAGCCTATTTCAGTGCTTGATAACCCTTTTGGTGAAGAAATTTTTCCTAATATCCAGTCTAAACCTCCCCTGGCACAAGTGGAGACCATTTGCTCTTGTCTCATCACTTGTTCCTGGGAGAAGAGACCAACCCACACCTGGCTACAACTTCCTTTCAGGCAGTTGTAGAGGGAAATAAAGTTCCTCCTGACCCTCCTTTTTCTCCAGACTTAACAATCCCAGCTCCTCATAAGACTTGTGCTCCAGACCCTTCACCAGATTCTTTGCCCTTCACTGGACATGCAAAATATTTAGATTTCTAAGTATTTAGAAAGTTTCTTCTTGAAGGAAGAAGCCTATTTACCAAATGCCTTCCAGTTTACAAAACATACCCCAGACTGGAGACTGGAGGAGTCACCGAACTAGGGTATTAAAACTTTTGATTTTTAGAACCTCAGTTCAAGTTTTATCAACAACTAGTGCAGGATAGACACCACAAAATGAGTATATTTTTTGTGAAATGGGTGTTTATTTCTGCTTTACTAATTATCCATAGACAGGCTGATTCATTATTTACTCAGTTGTGTGGAAAGAATGTGAACTGGAATTTCCCTTCTATGGATAAACCTCTCTTGATTATCCAAAGTCAAACAGCTAAAAGATTTGCTCTATCAATAAAATTGTATAGGCTATGCTCTGCCTAAACATCCTAACCTTTGCAAAGTGAAAATGCAATACACAAACAATGCTTATAGATACTTCCAGAAAATTAATTATAATTGTTTATCGAGCCAGATGAAGTCCTTCCCAATTCCAATGGGTAGGGCCAAACCCCAGAGGTAGCCCTTAGATCTCTACTACAATCTTTGTTTAAAAAGCTGCTAGGTGGAAGAAGTAAGAAATCTCCATTCCTCACAGCACAGACCAAGAAAAAACAACAGTAATAGCTTAATATTACATAACTTAATAATAGCAATAACTAAATCTCCTGTAAGGGGCTGATAAACTGTCTGATAATAGAAACTTATAGAATGAATCCTAGTGACCTTAAATTACTGAATTTTACAGTGAATACTATCTATGAAAAAAACCCTAGTGTCTAGTAATAATAATTTGGTCTCCTCCTCAGGAATTTTGCAGTTACTGCTGAAAATAGCAAAATAATAACATTTAATTGGACTGAAAGGCAAAAACGCTAAGTCCTTTATTATAACAGCTGAACTCAGTACCATGAGAAGCACCAGCATATCCTAAAGGCATATTTTGGAAATAATTATTTCACTTTCATATAAAAAAAGCAATTAAAAATTCTTTTCAAACGATCTCATTTATACACACTTATCTATTTCATTCCTGCCACTATATTTTGCCAGTAATCAGCAGTGGCAATCATATTTTTTCTGTTTCCATTTAGATGCAGAAGTATTTTCAGCCTGTATGATAAGATTGTGTGAAATACAACCCTTTTCTCACCTGACAACCATGTCATCTCAACAGAGGTGAAGCTTTATCACCCTCTCAAGAAAAAGAAATATGCTTGTCCATATGCTTGCCCTTGATAGTACATGGACACAATAGGATTTATTATTTATTAATAATTAATCTATTAATCAGAGAACATCAGTCACTTTCTAGACCACAGCAGTGATGGGGAAATTAAGCTAAATAATCTTATGCTTTTTGGAGTCACCAAAATGCTTAGTTCCATTTCTCCCCACTATTCTACCAGTTGCCAGAGTCCACATGCAGCAAGTAAGCTGTCAGGAAATAAGAACACGAATGGCAAAACAAGTACTGAATCTCTTCCTGAAAGTGGCTACAAGTGAGAGTAAAAGGTACTTTGCCTTCTTCAAAATCAGGTTCTTAATGCAGTACCTAAAAGAGAGTTTGAATTTTCTACACATAGCTTCAAATTCTAAATTCCCTGTTCTTTGAATGCCATGAGCTCTAGAACACAAGAACCCATGCTTCTCTAGCTATATTTGCAAATATACATCCATGTGAAGAAAAACACCAACCAAACAAAAAAATCCCCACCTTTCTCTACCTGATGTAACCTAATAGCAAATGTGACCGACAGACTAAGCTGTCAGGCTGACCCAAGCAAAAACCTTCACCTAAAACACAGCAGGTGATGCTAAACTCTGCAGGGTTATGGGAAGGCCAGTGTTAGAGATCAATACCAAAGTCAGTGGCAACTGCACTGTGGTGTAGAAGCACAGTTTAGCTTAGTTAACCTAAAGCTACCAAGATCCTATTCCGCTAGATATTCAATTATATTCGTAGACGTGAGCTCAGTCTCACACCAAAGTGTTCCTTGAACTATGCTGTGAAAACAGCTACAAACTTGTCTTGCAGCCAGGGCAAGCAACAGCAAAGACTACAAAGAAATAAATCGTACTCCTGGAAGAAGGCACTGAAGGCGTTAAGTTTACTAGAGCAATGAAGAGAGATATAAGTCTTGCAGCATCATCTCAACATCTTCAGTTTGAGAGGCAGGAAAAAAAAAACTAATTCACCCTGAATTTCTTCCTATTCTTCTTTTTGGTGTGTAAGAGACAGCTATTGACTTAAGAGTGATGATAAATGAAGGAGTAGCTAGGTTGAAGTCTCGGAAATGACACTTTCTGAAGTAAATTCCAACTTGTATTGCAGTGGGAAGCAAAAGAGCTGTCAGAGAGATTTAATTCTCAAGAAGCAGTGTTTGGTAGGATGGTACATTAAGTTTTATGTTCTTATCAAAACACACTAATTCAAAGCAGATTTACACTTTAGGGATGAAAACTGATAGATAAAGAATGCTTAAATTATCATAAGTAAATAAAAACCATAAAAGATGAATAATTCACTTTCCTTAATACTTCAGGCCATCTTTCTCTTGAGAATTCATTGAGGAAGAATAGTTGTTTGTCCATTCCAACCCAGTACTACTGACACTGGCTCTTACTATTCAAGCAGTAAGGAAGCATACTCTCAGATCAGGCCGTACAATCTACTGTCTTTTGGAAAAAAAATAAATTTCCTTAATTCCAGTTTGTAAGGGCAGGTTTTGAAGAGCAAATAACAAATTGATTATTTTTTTCTACATAATATTCTAAATAAGGAAATTATTATGTATAATTTATAGCCCAAATGATCAAGTTTATGGTAGACAGCTCTGAAACAGTGTTTCCAGGGTCTCTCTCAACTTCATGTTGCTCATCTTCACTGTATCTCAACCCCAAACACAGAACAGTCTTTTATATCACCAATATATTTTCTCTCCTAAGCCGGTCTTCATGAATGACTACTGCTGTCACTTCCACTTTAAGAATACAGCCAATACATATTCGAATTATATTAAAAAAATCTGAATTCTAAGCCAATATTCACATAATCAAGCAGTTATGTCATTTTTTCAGCTAAATAAATGCATTTTATTTCTTTCTATATTATTATTATTATTATTTTCTTTTAAAAAGGACACAAAAAAAGAATTAAGTGGCAAACTTCAGAAAGGCTTGCCATTTTTTATTTAAACAGCCCCAGTGGATACAGGTACTGTAATCACAGAGCTCAATTAATAATAGCCCTTTTTATCACTCATCCAATAATACTGTGTTAATTTTTTAGAAACTTCATTCTAAGGAGGAAGATTAACAGAGTGTGTGATTTCGTTAGATCTGGTGGGTCTATAAATTCTGTCTGAAAGTGATTTTTATTGTAAGTGGAATGGGAAATATTTCACATCCTCTGCTGTAGCATGAGATGCAAAAGTATTTTAAAGGAGCAATATATACACACAAGGAAAGAATTTCCTGAAGAGAAAGAACAAAAACTCAAACAAAAGCCTCAAACCATTAAAATAAAACAGCCATTAAGTGAAACTTGGAGAGGATTATATTCATAACTCTTGAATGGATGATTCTGGAGTTCATTGCCTGTAAAGAAGGCAAAAAAAAATCTGTTGGTAGCTTATTAAATTTTTGGCTAAACTTGAACGACATATAGTAAGCAGGCCCCTAGCAAAGCCAAAGCACTCTCAATTTGCCAAATACAGAAATACACCATTAGATACTGATTTCCAATGCACCATATGACTTTGCCAATTTTCTCACGTGAAGCCTCCCTGTAAGAGATCAAGAAGCACTAATGACAGACCAGGAAATTTCCTACCAATACCCAGGTGTGCACACACACACACACACACACACACACACAGACACAGAGCACTTGTCATCTGTGTTTTGAGGCAAAACCAGGCAGGAAACTGTGGCATGAGAGGAACACATGTCCCCGATAAAGAGCTCTGCTGAGGGAGCGTGCATTCCTGTTAAACCAGGCTCAGCACATGTTGCAATGCCAAACTGAGCAATGTTTGGATCAGAGCTTGCTCAAAACTTGGACTGGTTTCATCTGCATCAGCCTGAAATCTACCACCTCTGGCCTCGGGAAATTACCCTGGTACAGAGACCACCTGCAATAGGATGTGCGGACCAGAGGCTCTTTAATGCACCTTGCAGGGGCCTCAAGCTTCTACTCATGTCAAGTACCCCAGAGTCACCACCACCTGCCTTTGAACAGCTTCTGAAAATCAGCACCTCTACCTGTACAATTTTCAAAACCAAAATACTCAGTGGTAAAGATTTTTCTGTCAGAGCAGTTATGTGAACATTTCTTCATAGAAGATTAAGAAAAAGTCCAACTGAACAGCAGCAAAAGCGACAGATTGAGACCAAGAGGTTAACCCTAAAGTCTTCATATGCTTTATTTCACTAAAGTCTTAATATTTTTCTCTTAATTTTATAAGATTTATGAGCAACTTTGAAAAAATAGTATAATTTTCAGAAAATTTCTATCTTTATCTACTGGAACCAGTAGATTTTAAAATCCTAATTACAGGAGCAGAGATACTAGTCTAATGCCAAATCAAACCCAAAAAAGTAATAGGGGCAGATGGCCTGAAATAAGAATTCTTTCATGCAGTCAAAAATCTCTTAATCCTTAAAATGGAAAAAACCCCAGAGTTTCTAAAAGTTTTTGAACTAAAGAGTTATATTTTTAATGTGTTAACTACTTCTGATGTTTTTCTTCACACAGTGTTCAGTGTAGGCTGTAATGCATTTTCAAATATTTGTATGCTAAAGTGGGAGAATACTTTACTTAAAACATTTTCTCTGCAATATGATGTCTAACAATACTTCTTTGTATTAAAAAAACTCCACTTCTGATAGCCTTTGTTAAAACTGCATTTTCTTTTTGGTAAGATTTCCTATATAATTTCTTTTTAACCTCTTCTGCTTGGTGATGTCATATTAAAATTGCAAAATATTTCATGATGCATTCTTGGAAATTTGAGATTTTTCTTGACAAATGTAGACAGTGGATGGAGGCAAAAGATAAAACATGAGCACTGTTTTCTGCATCCAGCTTGGAACAAGCTTGGGAGAGGTAACTGATCCTTAATATAATGGAATAGAACTGTGTAATTTTTTTTAAAAAAAGTTATATATTGTTTGAAAGTCATGGCCTAAAGATTTTCAAGCTTTTCAATCCATACCATATGGCTCTGGATTTCCAAAATCTTCCAAAGAAGTTTTAGATTAGTTTGAGTTCTTATCAGGGTCTGAAGTTCATGACAAAATCCTCATAAATAAACCCAAATTTACAAGTCCTGTTATACTAACCAAATAAAGTGAATAGTAATTAACAACTGCTTGCTTAGCTAGGAACTGCTCTATCAAGTCCCGGCATGTCTTGAAACAGATGGCTGACTTGTGCTAATTATGAATCAAATAGGTACATGACCAATTCAGATAATGAGAGGGTTTAAGTGCTTAAAAACCTGAACTGATCCTATGGTCTCAGTTATGTGTCTTTGCAGGACTGAATCCAGCAAGGCTAGAAAAGCTGATTCAACTCTTGCCACCATCAGTCGGTATGATTAGGTGAAAATGAATGCCTGGTAGAGATGTTTAGTTTGTTTGACATTATTTCCTTAAACATATATAAAAAACCAAATAATTCCTTATAATTGCTATGATCACCTCAGCTCTTTAGAAAATAGGAGGTTTCAATATTGGGCTCAGAAGCTGACGTCTTTGACCTTATTTTGCAAGGAACAATCCAGACAGTGTAACCTTGCTGTTGGCAGCATTAGAGATGAAGCTCATCTTAATTCCAGTTAAAGTCTTGCTTGCTCTTTGATCACATGAAACAAGGTCAAACAGATTTTACCTTAAGATGTACCCTGTAAAACTCAGAAAAGTGCTGCAAAGAAGCAATAGAAGCATTCATAATTTAAATGACAGGATGTTTTATACAAAGGACTGTCAAGAAATATGACAAGGCTATGAAGTAAATTGAACAGAATTCAAGGAATCAATTGCAGGTGGTAGAGCTAAATGAGAAGGATTAAAATCATAGTTAAAAGAAGGGCACTGGAAATAAAAGTAGCTAGACACAGAAGTAAAATCACTTTAGTGATTGCCTAGCATATTTCTAGTATTCTACAAATAAAAAATAATTGCCAATTAGGAGAAAATAGTTATTAACAGCATAATAAAAAAGAGAATTGAAAGACAGAAACTTGAAGAACCAAAACACTCAGTAAAGAAGATGGGGCAGCCCGCAAACATACTTTAGTCGTTAGCTGAGGTTCTTTTAGTTATTGAAGTTTTCTTTCTAATAAAAACATTTAGAGGGTCTTACACAGCTCACACGGCCTTATGCAAATGTCAACAAAAAGATGCTGTATGAAGATATCATGCAAGTGAGAATGGAGTAGCTTAAATTCTGATTTCCCTATTAATCTTTTCAGGATTTTTAGTGCAGTACTGACGAACATTGTCTTAGGTGTTTTATTTGATTTTTTAATGGTAAATAAATCAAATTCTTTTTTCCTGTTTCCAATATATGCACATACAGCAGTCTTATAAAACATTAAAACAGCAGAAGAAATAATGTCTTGTTGCGCAATTGGTTATCTTAATGCAAAGCTTTTTGCTCTAATTACCAGTAAGCTTCATAAGAGGTGAAACTAAAGTAGGGAAAATGAGAAGACCCACTGAAATGAAGCAATGAGACATCCCAGGGACTGTTTCTATTTGTATCCACGTCCCTGAAATGCTCTCATTGCCTAGCAGTATCTCATTAAGATGAATGGGTCACTTCACAAGTCTTTGGAGACTTTCTGAAAGGGCATTGAGACATGAAAGGGAGAAATAATAGCATTTACTTTCTGCATAATTTAATAGATGTTTATTGGCATGGCAATCAAATGCTTTACATTTAAAAAAATGAGAGAGAATCACTGAAGTTTTTCGAGATTTTTCACTTTTCCTGCACAAGCTTTCACACGGATTTTTTGTTTTGTTCTGTTTCTTCCAATTAACTAGCTTAATGTTTCAAATTCATGGCAGTTAAAAGCTTCTATTAATATTGGTACCTCTCAAATATAGCTTCATGACAGGTAAGTGCTAACATACCTTCAGTGTGTATAGGTTTCTTTGAAAGACTGTTAATGCAGCCCTCTTCCTTTTTAGTACAGGTGTACCTAATGTAAGTTCTTCAGCTGCTCTGAAAGTTGTTTGTTTGTCTTCAGAGTTCACACTGACTGAAATACAAGTAACCCCTAAAGCAGCAGGATAAGCCTGCTATTACACTAGCTTAACAGCAATTTCAGCCTCCTTTTTAAAGAAATGGGAGTAGGTAGAAAGACATGGTGGTAACTGAAGATCTGGTATACCTCTAAATAGGCCAATGTCATTACACAGGGAGCTGTAAAGACTTAGAAAACTTCAAGTCAATCGCCTGTTCAAAATTTGCCGAGATGGTACACTTCATCCACCACATGGTGGGGATCTAGCCAAGCTTCTTCCCCCTTGACCCAAAGTGCCTTTAGATACAGGTGAAGAATTCCTTGCTGCCCAGGACAAGTGAAGCTTTCCTGATACAAAAAAAAAAGGGACATTCTACAAACCAGAGTCACTGAGTCATTACTGCATCTCCTCATCACTCTGTATGGATTCTTTCCCTGCCTTCCTACAAGGAATTATAAAAGTCAGTCATGGTGCTATGCCTTCACTGCTAGTTAGCGGAGAGAAAGCATTTTAGCAATACCTGCCATCTCATCCAACACCTGTAAAGGAGAGGAGATTGATTAACCCCACAGCTGGTTGATGGGTAGGTATCCATGTGATGGAACAAAACTCTTCCTGATAGATAATGTAATAACATGATGTAATCTCACAGCAACACGTTGGGAGATTCAGGCTGAACACTGGGAGAAACATTCACACCACACATGCTGCTCAGAGAAGCTGTGAAACCCTTTCCTTTGCTGTTTTCAAGACTCAGCTAAACAAAGCTGGCTGACCTCCTGTGAGGTCGGCAACTGTCCTGCTTCAGGCAGCAGGTTGAACCCGATGACCTTGGGAGGTTCCTGCCAACCAATACTTACAGCATTCGGTGAGCACTGTACACTTAGAAAGGCCAAGCTGGATGCCTTTACGCAACAAGGGGAACTGTTATCTGTAGAAGTGTCACATGGTACAGAGGTATTTGAACATGCTCCTATCTGTGGGACCTTTGGGATTATGAATTTATCTCTAACTAAGTCCTTTAAGCATGTCCTGATATTCTTCAAACAGTCAAAATGGTCTATTAACTTTGTTACCATAATAAAGCTTTAGCTTTAAGGAATCTGTAGCTTCCTTAGTGACTTTGAGAACATGAGATCTATATTCCATTTTCACATTTTTAAAACCATTGCCAATGCCGAACTGTGTTAAAATGCAAAAAAGAACCAGAGAAGCTTCATTATCCTGAATTGGATTTTCTCATACCCATATTTTAACAATTACTTGATGTAACACGGCAGCCAAAGCCTCAGATGATAACACAACACCACCATTTGATGGAAAAATTATCACTATTTTAAATTTGCATAAAGGCAATTATTTAAACAGCTATATAAATAAGTTCTTTGACTAGATTAGCTGAAATTTATCTGTATTACTCAACATTAAATCTTTTCAGCATTTTCATGGTGGATCAAGGCTTCAACATCGTAAGGTTTGGTGACATACATTGCAAACACAAAAATAAGGAAAAAGTAGAAAACCTATACTATATTTTACAATTATTTTAGCAAGTATTTAAAAGATTCAGATTCTTCTTGAAGCATTTTAAGTGGCAGTAATTTTTAAATACCCTGAAGTAGCTAATATGTTGTGAAGTTAAATGCTTCATACAATTCCATTTCATAAAGAACAGTGATCCACAAGATCACTTCTCTCATGCTAGTATTTTTCTTCACTGATTTATATTTTGCTTTGGAAATCTACAATTACTTTTTTTTTTTTTAAGTGAAGTTAAAAAATATTTTTTAGTTTATTCTTTTGAGTAAATAATTTTTAAACTGAGCTTTAGTGAATTTAGGCTGTTTATGCGAACAACTTTCCAACTAAGTTGATTGAAAATATCACTTGTTGATATGATGTTCCCAAAGCCTACATTCCAACAGTTTTATAAATGCAAATTCAACTTACATAGACAAAAGTTCCAAATAAATATTTTATTAAATACTTTTAAAGTATGTTTTACATAGAACTTTTTTAACAAATGGGATTTTTTCTCATCTCCCAAATCTGATACAATATTTCTAATACCCAAGCATCATTTTTCTATTAAAATACAGATTACATCAAGATTGCTCATCAGATGTGTTCATTTTTTAATCACTACTTCTAATGTGTCAGTCTTTTCTGTTAAAGAATTGAAATAAAAAATAAAAATATGCATGTTAAGCCAGCTGGGTTTAAGGCACCTTTGCCTCATTAACTTTTAGAATAAAGAAATTAGCATGTCTTAAGCAACTGAAAAAACATTAAGTTTTTATGACACAAAGCCATGTATCTATGGGCATTAATTCTGTAATTCTAAAAAGTGACAATAATGTTGTAGAGTAAAAGGATACTATTTACTAAAAGGGTGGTTTTGGTAACTGACAGATAAAGGAAGCAGAGTTGGCATCATCTTTTCTTCCCGTCTTTTAAAATTTCTAGTGAAAAGAACAGCTCATATGGAGCCATTTAACTTTTCTTTTCCTATGTTGTGTCAGCTTTGCAGTTATACTTGGCATAACAGCTTTGATTAAACATTTTATATAATTGTAAGCTTCCTGAGGGGACTCAGAATGGAACTATCAGGTGCTTGGGTTACATTCCAGATGGCAAGAGATTTGCTCAGCTTCACACTCTTCTTCCCACTGATGATACTAAACCACAGTGGAATTCATTTGCAAGTAATTCCAGGAACCATCAGGCTGAATTTCAAAGAATTAAAAAAAAATCAGCAACTCTGCTCCTAAAACAAAGCAGATGATTTGCAGATATCTGTTTTATAAACAATTCCAAGGCTTTCCCTTGAGTAATTTTTAAACCTGTGTCTGCAAGGGCTGTGTTCCAAAAGCGCCACTGTTGCACTAAGGCTACATGTGAACTGATATGGCTTTCCGGAGTTAATCCTTTCCCACTCCTGATTTGATGTGTAGCTAAATGGATACTAGAATCAATAATCTCTAGAAACAGACAGTATGGTAAGGGCATGTTGAGAAGGCAGCCTATAATCAGATTCATTTGGGCTACCATCACAAATGGCCACTGTCTAGACAAACCTCATTTACCACAGCAAGTTAGCTTCTGCAAGAAGTTAGGAGGGATCCAACCTCACCTGCAGAAATTCCAATACCAAGGTACACCTTCAGGATGTTCAGGAACAAACCTGAGGACACTGCTGCTCTATATTCTAGAAAGCCTCAGATGTGAAGGCTTGCAGGACAATCACAATGACCACTCTCAGAAATCCCTAATACACCTGGTTCTGCTGTTTGCCATTTCCCTGTTTCCAGTGAGCAGTCAATTGTTCATTCCTGTTTCTCACTTACAAATAGAATGTTTTAATGTGTGCTTATACATGTACAATGATTGAGCTGGACTGGCTTCTGGAGTTTTTCTATCCCATGAAAATGGACATTAAAATGGGACTTGAGCACAGTGAAGTATTTCCACCCAAAGCTTCATCCCAAAAATTCTCTCTGGCAACTTCCTACGGTCACTATTCTGAGTTCAGACTCCAGACCCAAGCAAGACTGCTTCTTGTCATGCACAAAACTGAACTAGGCATAACTAAACACCTGTCACAATAACTAAATACTGACTTGGACTATGTTTTATTTTAGCACCCTAGAAGACTTTATCTGCTGGATTTTAGGCTCAACATCCTGCAGCAGACTGGCTTTCCACTTCCCATTCTCAGTAACACATAGCTGTGACAGATTGAGGATGCCGGAGGAAGAGCAAGCAGCCATGGGGAAATGAGTACTGGTTTTGTATTTCACCAAAAGACACTAACAATAATGACATGATTGTCCTGCTAGAACGCTCTGAAAGAGTGGTTATAGATACATAGTCAGAGGAGAGCAGTTTGAAAAGATACTTTTTTTCTAACCTGGAACCAAAGTTTTTTTCTGTGTCTGGAACAAAATTGTAATGCAGAATGACAACTGAAATAAAGCTAACCACTACAAGGAGTTACTGGCTAAAAATAAAGGCTCATCAGAGCTACTAGTAAGTGCAGATTCACTCAAAGTTAGTGCAACAGACAACAGCATAAGTGGTAACTGCAATGAAATTAATGCCCGATTTGTTGATCCCACTTCCTTTTATTCACTCTGTATTTCCCGCTTTTTTACTGCTAATAAGGAAAGTTACTGCTAACAAGGAAGTTTTACTGCTAAATACTTACACAAAATTGTATGACTTGATTCTCATCAAAAGCTACAGAGGAAATGGAATACTTTGGAATGGGCTTTGCTGTAATGCAGTAAATCACAGTTTCCAAATGAGCATTCATCAAAATACTGTCTGTCAGAATTCATCATCCTCTAGAAAACAATCAAGGAATTTAACTGTGGGTAGTAATTTGAAAAATTAGTATCCGTAATCTGACGTTGGACTGTCTTAGCAATGTAAGGTATGATCAAGCAACTCTTAGGTCTCAGGTTATTTCAGGACACAGTTATTTCAAACCCCACTTCATTCTGCATAAACAGAATATAGACACATTAATATGTAGCCAAAAGATGTAATAAAAATATGAACATGAACAAATTAATTTTGTGGAATGACCTCTGCTTTTTTATCAATATAGTTTGTAATATTACCTTTGACTGATGGGATGTAAAAGTTAAAGCAGTATTTCACTATAAGGGATTCTTTGAATCAAAGAATTAAAAGTAATGTGAAACAGAATAAAGGTCAGATATATCTGACCTTGAAAGATAAGAATGAGTTGAAACTCTTTCAAGCTTCTGAAATCTCAAAATTAAATTTAAAGGGAAGGGCAATAAGGGAATCAGTCAATGTGCTTATGAATAACACTTTAATGAAATGTAAATCTTATATTCTATCAGATGAATAAAATGTCATGCCTGAACTATATTACATATCTAGCAACATAAATGAGAGTTTAAAAGAACATTCTTTCATCTCATATATATAGGAAAAGTATTAAAAGATTTAAACAGCATTATATAAGTTTAAACTTTTTTTTTGCATGAAAATTTTGCTTAGGAATAAACATTGTAATCATAAGAAAAGTAATTTAAATTTAATTTAAAAATTAATATGTAGCCAAAAGATGTAACTTCAATTACATTTTAAGTTTGAACTCTGTTTTGAAATTACCATGACAGGCCTTTAAATGTATTTGTTCACAGTACTGGTATTTTTGGTGTAGTTATATTTAAACCTTAGTTCTGTAATTTTGACCAGACAGTTTGTTGGAGGATTTTTTAAAATATTACAATACTAGTCCTGAGTTTGAATAGAGGGAAGTCTTCAGGAAATAAGCATTAATTATAAACCACTGTTCTGACTGTCCTATTGATTTAAAAATAAAAATGGAAAAAACATTCAAGTCATATCATAGTCTTATGGGACAGGAAGCAACCCAACAGCAGAGCTACAAAAATGACTATTTTATGCCACTTCAGAGACTTGAACTTGTAGAAAATTCAGAATCTATTCATGGAACAACTACTTGAATTTGAAAAACAAAGGATTATCTCTTCTGTAGCTCTTACAGAAATCTTTGTTCAAGAGAGGAGTCAAAAATGGACAGTACAACATTAGTCAGGAAGGAAATCTTCAGAAACGTGATTACACATCACCTCTGCAAGGGATGCTTTTGCTTACAATTCACTTGATTTAAATCTACTAATTTTCTTTTCTGTTATATACTTAGAAAATTCTTTACAAGACAAATACTTTCAAAAGACTATCTGAAATTATTCTCTTTCCATAAATAAAACTGCCAATAAATACCTCATACCTGCTAGAAATTGATGTGTAATTAAATAACATCCCAAATTTTGGATTTCAATGGTCATAATGTCTGAGATTGATTGGATGGACTTTTAATCTGTCAATGATACAATAGAAGAAAGTATCTATGATTACTCTCTTTGTGCAAAATATTATTCTCAATTCCTAATAGGGTAGAAGTACTCATTAAGTAGAAACCAAAAAAATAACTTTAAGCTATAGTAATTCTTCACATAAAGCTATTTTTGGAACCCGTGAATTACACAGTTATTCACAGTCACGTTTTGTCCCTGCCAATATCTGTCACAAACACCTAGGAAAGCTCACCTCAGAGCAATCTTTATAGTTTTTATGAATTTACGTTTTGTCAGCCCTTCTAAAACTCTGTAAAGTAACAAAGTTTCCCTGTTCTTCTTGAATGGATGAACAAATAGGTATTTGGAGAGGTTTGGGAGCATGTGAAATGCCAGGAAGTTAAGATGACAGGATAAAATTATTTGGAGTTATAGTGATGCTACCATACTGATGTCTACTTAAGAAACAGCTTTGTCATACTGTTTACAATATTTATTTAAATAATAAATATCTGAAACTCCAATAATTTTTAAAACCTTAGCCACCTATTGGGTGTATTCTACATTTTTAATCTGGCAAGGTCTCATCTGTTCAGTTCTACAACTTTCTCCCTACTTCTGAAGCAGGAAATATGACTATTCTCTATGGTGAGATAAAATGGAAAGTGCCATCAAGAAATTACTTCTCACGTGAATAATTTTATATATAGGTAAGAAAGAGTCCTTCCATTTTAAGACCTGTGAACAATTTGAGGCCAAGTCTGCCTGACTGACTTGCCAGTAATTACAAGTAATCAGAAAATTTGTGGGGAAAGATGCATTGATGATGACACCATCTTAATGCCTCTAGACTTTTCTTTTCTTTTAGCGTAGACTTGTATTGCCTGTTGCTTTCAGATCTTTCAAGAGACACACATGAGCATTTCAAATAAAAATGTGGCACCTTAGAAATCTGCATTACATATATGTTTCAAAAAGCAGTCATGGGTCAGATGGTGCCTAGGTGCACAGAGCTGCAGAAGGGAATAAATGCTCCCAGCTTCTCTTGTGCACCCATCCGGGAAGAACAGCAGCTCCGACACTGACTAGCACAGCTGTTCTTTCTGCATTTCTGCCCTGAGAGAAGTTTCTGGACTGCTTGGAAAATACTTGGGAATGCAGAAGGAAGTGAATTTTCCGGTCTCTTTCAACAGATGTTCCTTAAGGTGCATATCATCTGCACACTGTGCCTTTCTGAGGGCACTGAAAGGACATGGATTTTTCCAAAGGAATCTAAAGAAAAAAGGGAAGTAAACTGGTACACTTGGTTTGTTAAAATACTGTTTCTTGTAGCTGTCAAGTGTAAATATGCCTGACCTTCCCCTTTAGCTGGTTCCTCTGTAAAGGAATCAGAGAGAAAAGTGAATTTCCAGGTACACTAAAACAAAGAAAGGAATTTTGGAAGACGAGTAAAGAGGCAATTTCTTGGTTTTTGACTAACTGAAATAAAGGAGAATTCCCCAGTTCAAAATATTAGCATAGCTTTTACCCTCAAGGCAAATGAGACAGCTCAGATTGACAAAAAAACCCTCCCACAGCAACCAGTAAAAACAGGTTTGGCATTTTTAGGACAGAGGTTCTGGGACTGCCTACACAAAAGATTCATCAAAAATTTACTGAAGCTGGTAATAGGCAGCTTTTATCCTGATATGGGACTAGAGTGAAAACCCACAAATATTCAAACCTTTCTAAGAAAAGCAATTACGTATGTTCATTTACTTCTGAATGGACTCTTGCATCTGTATCGTCTTCATATGTCAAAAATAATTTGATTATATGATTTTTTTACAATGAATAGAAAGAATTTAAAGAGAAGGAGACAGTAAAGCAAAGTGTAATACAGCCAGGAAAGGGAGAGCAAGGCACTTTGGGATGCTATTTTAGGGCAATGTTTTTATTAATTAATCTCACAATCACATAGCATCTGTCAGCTACGGAAAAACGTTAAGAAAGAATGAATGAAGATTGTACTATAGAGAAAAAAACAATGCACAATGAGCTGATTACAAAATTATCTCCTGTAGACCCTCAGAAGAATAGCAGGTTGAACCATAAGAGGAACAAACTAAATGTGTTCATACACCCTGTGCTGGGAATGAACACAGCCACATCTGGCTGAGACAACGGAAAAATGCTACCTTGTGCTTTTATTCTCATGGGCAGAGCGAATTGACACTTCGGGTGGCTGAAACCACAGAGCTAAATATTCATTAGAGAAGACATGCATAACAAATGCAAGAAAGCCTCTTTTGAAACAATGAACCATTTGCAGGTGTATGTTTTCCAAATGTGTGCATTTTTTTCATGATTCAGGCAATTTAACTCGATATCCTTTTGCTGGAAAAAATCAACAACAGCCTGCCTGGACTGGTTTTGCTCCTTATTTTTGGCATAATTCTTGGAATTATTTGTCAATAATGAAATAAAGGAGCAGAAAGTAGAGAATGGTTTTCAAGAATTACCCACCAAAATACGTCTTGAAATTAAGGTTTAAGATGTGCATATTCCCCCATATAGACCTTGTATAGTGAATAAAAAATACAAATAATGTGATTTTGGTATGAATTTGAACAAATATTCTAAAAAATATTCTTAAGTCCCAAGAATTTTCACATGACTGGAAATTTTCAGTGTAATCATAGATAATGAATGTTTTGACACAAAAATCACAACAACAAAGCTTTAATTTATGGAGGTGTTTTATACTTTACTTATCTCTAACCACGTAACTACTCCCTGTGCATCCCAGGCGTCCCTATGTAGCATCTTTTAATCACTTCTCATTTACTAAGAAAAAGGTTAATGCTGCCCTTTCATATTCTGTGCACTTCTTTTTCAGGAATAGCCCATGATTTTAGCCATTTCCTTCAGCTGAGTCCCTGGCCATATTGCTTTGGTGTGTTTGTATTCACAGTGCAGTTCCAGACAGATCTCCACTGTCAGTTATATCACAGGTTGATTCTATACCATCAAAAATATATAGCACCATTGTCGACTGAAGAAGATAATGAACTGAAAATCTCCAATGCATTCTTAAAAGAGAGTTCTAGTAAAGGACCTCTAAATCTGACTAACTGCTATGTGGTTATGACCAGGAAAACTCCTACTTCCATGGTCAAAATCCATGGTGATACAAAGATGAATGGGACTGCCCAACTGGCTTCTCTTTTCCTTTCTGCCTGTTAAGAACAGCTGTTTTATTTTTGTATTTCTATTCTCTTTATCCTCTAATACATTGGAGATCAAAACATGGGGGAAAAAAATTCCTTAACAATACCAAATCAATTACTAAAACTGAAGTTATTTTATTTGTCTTGGCCTCAAATACTTACAAAGCAGATTAATTTCCCTTAATTGCACCTGAGGAATTAAAACTGTGCTGCTAATGTGCAATTCTGCTACCAACATACTTTATCAAATGACATTTAGAGAAATATTTTGTGTGCACTTTTTTCCCTAAAAGTCAGGATTATTTTTTATTTTCCATGATAAAGAAATACTAGTTTTACATTCCATTGAAAGCAATCATTGTAGCAGACAGTTTCTAGCTGAATACTTCCCTCTCTGCCTAGGTGTTTACATGTCCCTTGGCGTATGTCTCCTTTCCTGTAGCAGCTCAACGTTTCTCCAATCCATGGTGCATGTCACAGCAGGTTATCAAATACTGTGACTTGAAGCTATAAAGGCAAAAAACTAAAAGATAAGGAAGTTCTTGTATGTATTTATATTTCTTCTTATTACATTCTTTCTGTATTTCCTTTTTCCCATCTCACTAAATCATAATAAACTCATCATCCACCCTGGGCCCACAGATGCCAGGAAGCAGATACAAGCACACTGCCGAGTCTCAGGAGAGGCCGTGCCCAGATACATCATCAGTGTTTGCCCAACAGGCCAGCACTGCTCAGAACAAAATGCTTCTGAGCTGCTTCTGCCACAGGAAAACTCTATAATCAAAAAGCCTCCCGTGAGCTCTCATGCAGCATTCACTGAGATGTGGAACAAAATATAAAGGAGTCTGACTTAAAAATTACTCATGCAAGCAACTTGCAACTATACACAATATTCTCCCATCCAATCAAGCTTTCTTTACAGATCTTTTTTTCCATACAGATGAAACATCTTCCATTCCTAGCATGATTTGTTTTGAACACCTTATTATATATGATTAAAAGTTTAACAATGTTTTGATATAAAAGAGGTCTTGCATAATTACAACAGAATGACAAGAAGCTAATACTAAATATAAAATTTTGTCTCTCATTCTACACATGAAACTCAGTTAAGCTTTTACAGAGCACCTGCAAAGGTTTCCATGAACTCTCCCAGTGTTTGCTTTGGTGTGAACAGGGTTCATCCCTCTAAATTATGATAGCTGTCAGCAACTTTAAATTATTCACAGCTAATGAGGTATAGGAAAGCCCTCAGCACTCCCGAGGTTAGAAGGACAGATGTGGTGCTAGACTGGTATTCTAACACCAGTCAGCTGTGAAGGCATGATGCCTGTATGGCCACTAAAACAGCCTTAAACTGATAATATGCCACTACAGCACTGAAGAGTAACAGCTCTGAAACCCAGAGTTCAGGCCACACTGTTCTGAGAATCCTGTAAACAGTGAAGTGGAAATAGTTCCTGCTACAAAGACAACACTCTAGTACTCTAATAAACTAACAGATTATTATATACAATCTTTTAAAAAATGACCACTTTCTGGCCTCAGTTATATTGCTACCGAGCACCCGTAACTTCCCTGTAATTCATTTATCAGTAGATTTTTTTTTTTACAAGGTTCCAGAGTGGGTATGAAATAGTGTGTGTTATAGTGTATATAACAAGCAAATACCATTGTTCCCATTAATTTCAAATACAACTATTTGGTTTTCTACCAAAATTGGTTTAGAAAGCATAACCATTCATATATTTTGACTGACCTATCCACTTTTAAATCAATCAGTTCAATCTTCTGGATTTCAGGACGCTAACAAGGCATCAAGACATCCACAGCAGAAAAGAAAGTGCTCATTGCTGGACATGAGTGCTCAGGTAACAAATGCCTTATGTGTCACATCATCTGCTGGAGACAGTGTCCAACCATAGATCTGGGCTGCAGATTTAGTGATCTCAATTAATGTACAAGCTTTGTATTGTAACACAAAACTTTGGAGATATTGTGATAATTATCAGCTACCTGTGTGCAACCTTCAGTTTCCTTTTGCTCAGTCATCTGCTGTCTCCCAGCATTTGAGCATTCCTGTAGGATTTTTCCCACCTTTCCCCTTCTTCCCTTCCCAGAAATGGTGATTTTCTACAATTTTTCTGTTCCCCTGAAATTGTGAAATTGTACAGTAAAGTATTCTGAATACAAGACACTAAAAATTCACTACAACCTAAAAAAGACAAGTGAACTCACTATCTGAAGAAAGATAAAATAATTGTGGGCCATACTGAAAAGTAAACTGCAAAATCAGCTTTTTCTTGGTTCATCATTGTCTCCACATCCATGTGGAAACACCTGCTGAATTAAATAGACATAAAAGTACATGCACACAGGATTGTTTGCAGTTTCTTGTATAAAAAACATTTGCAGTGCATTCTAAAAAAGTGATGACCAAGGAACAAAGCACGTGATTTTACAGGTAACTCTTTTTTATAGTAATTGAGATTTAATTTTTTAATTTAATTCAATTTTTATCTGTACTGAAGCTTGCTGTAAGATTGGGAATTTCTGTTAAGGATAACCCTTAGCTTAGCATGTAGGATACCTTTTACAATAAGGTTTGTTACAAGTTCTTTGCAGTATTTCCACAGATCTTGAATTACAAATAAGCATTAGAGAAAGATCGTAAAAAAGAACATACATTTTCCTATACATGAATAATTCGATTGAAACAGATTTTTGTTCCATTTGTAAGATGCAAAGTTTAGCAGCAAACAGCAGACTGAAAACTTGCACAATAAGAAGAAATTTTAAAAAACATATGTAGCAGTACCAGCCAGCACTGCCTATTATATCATATCCCAATAACAGTGGCCCTACTGCAGAGCTCCTCTACACAAGCCAAACATTTCATTAATAAAAATGAAAAATCTCATATCCCATTTAATCTTACCATACTTACTGTTATTACTAACAATGCTTTATAATAATTTCCTTTTGCTATAATTTTTCTAAAGAAGTGAATGATGCTTCTTTATGATACATTAGATACACATGCTGTATTTTTGTTGTCCACTATGTTCTGTTGTCCATTATATTTTATTCCGAAATAACTCCCAAAGGCCTGCTGTCAGTGGACAGCAGATGGAACTTTATTCTTTCTAGTGGCTGCAGAACTTTCCAAACTAATATATTTCTTTTTCATGTATTCATCACTCAGCTCTGATGTATGCTGACTATTTCTCAAGCTAGAAACATACCTACACAGAAATGGAACTGAATATACAATCTCTTTCTAGTAAAGACCTACTCTTCCAAGAGGTTCAAGAGAAGTCTGAGACCATCCCTACAGCACTGCTGAACACTGCCTGTGAGGATGTGAACTCAGTGACTATGAAGATGGTCTACACTTTGAAGCTAAAATAGACCTTTATAATCAGTCAAAAGAAGAAAAAAGAGCAATCTATTACATGCACGAATAATCTAATATTAATTGCCAGCAAATTAAACCAGCTTTTTCTTTTAATGCTTCAGTCTTCTACATGTTCTCCATAAAAAGCTGAATTTGTGGTATTTGCAGGCAACTGAAAGTCAAAAGGACCAACTTAAAGCAGTAGAATCAAATGGACACATTTTCACACAGGCAAGGACAAACAGTGAAAGAGTAAACGCTTTGATCTGAATCTCAGCTGGAGTAAGAGGATACATATTATGACACCTCATTACAAAGCACTGAATCTGGTATTAATGTTGCCAAGAAAAGGCAACTGGCTTCCTTTATTATACCTTGGTATAAATGGGAGGGTCACCATTGTGCCAGCTGGTGTCAGTTGGAGATTTTGGTTTATTTTCACATCTGTCTCTAGAGTGAAATGGGATTATCCTGTGACATTAACAGAACATTCAGGTAAATTTTAACTAATTTGAAAAAGTCCAGTTCTGACTTCAGAACGTGCTTGTTTTTCTGTATTTTTCACTCATCGCAGGAGTTTGTGACAACTTGAGTTCCTCTGTGCTCTTTTATAGGATTGTGTGTAATGGCCTTGATTTTGAGTAGGGTTTCTGGAATGCCATTTTTTAAGTTTTAGATTTCCTTTCCAAGAACTCTTCTTAATACCGTTTTCTTCTCGCTATATATCCAGTTCTGTTTCCACGTGCATGCAGGCCTTCCTGAAAGCCCTATGAATTTCAGAAAGCCATATGAATATGGTTGCTTTTCAAATAATTTTCAGTTCAGTAAGAATTAAACAATTTCACAGCAGGTTTTACTGTTTCAGCTTGGGGCAGGCTGCTTGAACTTTCCAACACTGGCATCTTGGATAAATACTAAACTACAAGCAGGTTCTCCATCCCCTTAGTGGGGAAAGCCAGACACAAAAAGAGAAGAAAGAGACATAAAGGAAAAAAATATGCCTGCAGCTAAATTTTACCTCTTGTTGCTTTCAAGCCACTCAGCATCATTTCACCAAGGTTTTCAGTGGGTGACAGGTAGCTGGTATCACTCACAGCTCACTACATGGCCAAAAAAGCAGGGGGGAGGCTGAAAGCCACAGAACTGTAGCACTAAGAAAGGTTAATAACCTGATAACTTTCCAGAAACAAAAAACAGCTCTAAATTTTTACTACCTTTGCTGCAACTTAAGACAGTTTGCCAATTCTACAGAATGAGACACATCACTGAACACATGCATCCTCATCAGTTCTAGGAAACTGGGAGAGTTTCTCCCTAAAGGTGTATCTACTCCCTAATAACTACTGTTCTTCCATGGTGGTTTGGCCATTTTGGATTATGAAAACATTACAGAACATTTCAATTCTCCATACAGCTTCCACATATGATTTAGCTACTCTAATATATTTTCACAGATGAACTTAAACAGTAACTGAGCTTTCTGGTTCTGTCTCATTTATGAAACATAAGGGGACATAAGTCCACAAGGGTGAACTGTACTTAATGGCTAGTCTAGGGAGACAAAGCATTCTTAAACAAATAATACTAATTCCAAGCATTCAAATACAAAAGATAAGCCCACAATCTTGACATTGGCTTTAAAGTCTTGAAAGGAAGACAGGAAAAGGATTTGTTGTCTTTGTTTCATGCTATGGAGGTGCACTTGTCAATCATTTCTTTCTTACAAAAGCCAGTAACCACTTTAAAAAATAATAATAGTGATAATAGTAGTAACAAGAACAACAACAAACTAAGCCTAAATTCTGAATTACCAGGTGAACCCAGGAGTTTCATTGTAATTTTTTTTGAAAGAATACCAAAATGGAGTGCGAGATGAGGACTCTTGGTAAATCAAGGAAACTGTCATAGACTTTAGGGTAGGTAAAATGTTACATTACTTGATTTTTTAATAAGGAGATATATTCATGTATGTTATGGCATACTAACTTTATGTGGCTTTTAAAGATATCGTCTCATAAATAGATATCAAAACACTTCCTGAAAATAATCAGAATCAGTACAGCTACTTTACAGATGGAAAAATTGGGACAGATGGAAAAACTGGGACACAAAGGACTGAAACTACCAGACAAAGGGAGCAACCAGCAAAACCCTTGTATTGACCTTACAGCTCAAAAATCAAACAGAAGTATTCCTTACCCAACCATATCCCAAAAAAGGCATTTCTACATTTATACATTTTACTCGTAGACAACAAAATGTCCAAGCTGAAAAAAATGCAGCTTATTAACTTATATGTAGTATCATGCAATTTTCTCATCCTTTTTTTCTAAAGATCTTGTTTCTATGCTTAGCATAACAACCTGATAAGAACCATTTCCAGAGAGCTTCAGATCTGATCTAAATATAAATACTTGTTCATATTGTTTTTCTGAATATGTAAAGCTTTCAGGTCTTAAATTAGAGTGAAAACACACCAGATAAATTCTAATTGCTTTGACTCTCTGTCTCTGACACCCAAAGTATTAAGTAAAGGCAAAGTATAAAAAGAGAAAAGAAGAAAGGATGATTTCAAGGTAATATCACTGTCTTTGCCTTAAGCATGGGAAAAAAACCAAGGGGTGGCATATTATTAAACACAGTTTACCAAACAGAACACTTTTGACGCTATTTAGTGTAAATATTTGGCAACCAGCTCCTAAATTTTATGATTTAATCCTGGGAAGACTTATGTGCAAACTTAAATTTACTCCAATGCTTAAAGTTTATTGTGTACATAAATCTTCAGGATCACGTCTGACTCATCCATTTAATCCTTGTGATATAAAACCGTGTGTCACCATATAAAGTAATGTATCACTCTCATTATTTTTGGAATAGGAACTTTGTCTGGGAAGCTCACTCTGACTACATGGGCTAACAAGGCAACATTTCCAAAACTGCACAAGTACACTTCACATGGGAAAAGCTGGACATGAAAATAATCAGAATTTTCAGAATTACAGCTCATGTTTAAAAATCTCAGAGACTTCAAAATACAAGATCATTTGGCTGATTATTTACAGATTACAACTCTTGCCTAGTTTTGACCTCTCCCATATGACAAGCCACTAAGTTCTGAAAATGAAAAAAATTTGAAAGGAAGCATGGCCCAATAAAATATAGCATAAAAATCAGCTTATACTTGCAAAGGCTCTGAACTGGAAAAAGGCTATATTCACAAACAGCTTCCGTTCATTATGGAGCATGTTTCTAATTTCCTACTGCTGACTCACAGCAATTAAGCCAGAAAACATAGTCAAGATAGAAAGACAGGCAATTCACTATTGGCAGATAAGCTTATTCACAGTGAGAATTTGGCTCTCAGGACAAGAAATGAGGTGTGATGAAATCCTAGAAAAGCAAAGGTTTTGTGTGCTTCAATTTAAAAATTAGAGCAAATGGAAAGAGGTATATGGAATAATTAGGCTGACAACACTGATTTTAGTTACAGCAGGCATAGCAAAAACAGGCTGCTGAAAACAGAAGGTATATAAAGCACTGAGTTTCTTTACATCCTGAATATTACTTTAGTGATGGGATAATCTGTCACCTACATCAAAGAAAACGTTTGGGTAAAAAATGCATTGTTCTGACAATATTAGGCACCTCATGCAAACAAACAAATAAACAAAACAAATGTGAAGTTACAGTGGTGCAAAGAACACAAGAATCAGAGTCATAAATGGGGCTTTTGCATGCAATCTCATGAGCCAAGTATTCAGAGACAACAAGTTTTCAATAGCAGGGCAAATACACATGCACAGAAGCTTGGTTAATACTCTACTATAGTAGTATCAGGCATATTTCAAACCTGTAAACTTCAATCATGAGTTTTTACTTCTTTTATTCATTCAAACCAGCTGTGAAACTAACTGTGCTCAGTACTGAATGAGAGTTCAGAGATGTTTCTGACAGCCAATTGCAGCCCCTCATACTAATGTCTGTGTCACACTACACAGCTGGCTGTAGCACAAGAGAACTCCAAGATCCCAAAGGAACTGCTGGTAACCACAGAGCTGGGATAAAACACTGGTACCATCTTCATCACACTCTCACAAGCACAACCATGGCAAGAATAAACAGTAGAAAGAGCTACTTCAGCTTTTTCAGCTATCTATCCAAAAGTAACTTGTTAACTTCTTTAACCTGTATCTGCAAAGGGAGGAAGAGAGTGGATGATCTTTAAGGTTCATTCCAACCCCTTAACATTCTATGATTCTGCATTTTAGTATCTTCTCATTTGAATCCAGTTGTCAAGGTATGCACATTGCACAGGCAAATGTCTTTTAAACTGTGAGAGGGGAAACCTTGCTTAATTTGCTTCATACAGCTAATTCTTCAAAAGTCGCTTTGTCTTCTATTTCCAGAGCTGGCTTTTTCAAAAAAGGTTTTGCTTTCAATGAAGGCCATTTCACAAAGGAGGAAATGCCCTGCATGTTACTGTTATTTCAGATCACCAGTAGTACAGCATGTTTGATGTTTTAAGATCAGCATGTTGAAGAATGCTAGGGTTAGATTATGTCACAACGGTCCTTGCAAGAGCTGCTGCTGCAATCATCATTAAAGCATAAAGTGCAAACTACTGATCTGGGAAAGTCTTCCAGCACAGATGGGCTGCCCCTAAAGGCAGGGATTTTCAGCTAGCTGAAGCAAGATAAAATTATTTTCCACTTTGCCCCAGAGCATTTAGAACCAAACAAATAAAAATCAATCTTTGATTGGGAGTGAAGTGAAGAAAGAAATACTTGGTGCTAGCAGAAACACAGGACAGGAACAAACACTGTGCCTAGTTTTCCAAGTAAAAGTAGGTGTCTGAAAAGGATACATAAAATTTACATAACTACATATATAAGACTAGACAAATATTTCTACAATCAAATGCAGAAAGGGTTATAAATGTTTTTCTTGAAAATTATGTTAATGTCCTTCACCACCTTAGTGCCATTTAAAACCTGAACTATATAGCAACATTATTTAGAACTTGGAGAGTACTTCTCATTTTCAGGGTCAAATGCTTACCTACAACCACAAGACTTTAATCAGCACCATTTCTCTTTAAGAATAAATATCTTAGACCATGGATTATCTTCATAAGCTGAAGAAAACCTAAGGGTGGAAAATTCTATCTCTCCTGCATTCTATAAAAGCATTTCTATCTCCATCCTTTGAGTATTATTTTTTCTCTTCTACTTTTCATGTTATCATTGACAAATACACAAACTTATTCTAAGCTTATAAACATCTACACTTAACACTCCTTTTCATTGTCACAAACTATAGTACTTCATTTTTACGGGAAACAATAATACATTCTGTTTTACATGAGCATTCTTCAGTGATTTTCAGTATCAGGGGTCCTCAGAACCCCAAACAGGAAATCACAGAGACAACTGAAGACTGAGATGCTAACGTCCACCAAAAAAAATTGTTACTTATTATTATTTCTTCTAGAAGAGGGGTTTAGAGAGTCACAACTAAGGGTCAAAAATATCCTATTGCTCCAAACATGTCAAGCATTTGTAAATTCAATAATGGTTAACAGAAGAAAAGCATACTGTCTCAAAATTACGAAGTTAAACCTAACCCAGTTATCAAGACCTGAATTTTGATACTGGGAAAGTGTTCTATGTGAAGTATTCATGAAGAAGAGAAAAAAAAATCCTGCAGATAAATTATGAATTATTTTCTAAGCTCTTTTTCAGGACACCAAGTGACGTTCTTTGGTGTCTCCAAGTTTCCCCTGCTTTAAACTTAAAACAGTATCATATTTTAAAATTTAATGATCAAGTCATAAAGATATTACAAAGGATGTCTGAATAATAGTTACTTCTAAAGTATTTTAGATAGATAAAGTTTAATGTTGACTTTAAAATGAATAGTTTTATCATTTGCCAACAAAATAATCTACCTTTTCCTGGTCAAGTTTCTTTTGGGCAAGATGTATTAAATTCTAGGGAAAATACATTGTTTGCAAAATTATTTCCCAAAGTGTATCCAGACATGTATTTTCAGGCCTCATGCTTTGGTGAACCAGCATCTACATTTCAAATATTAACAGCCAGGTATTTTTGCACCTTTAAATACAAGTAGAGGAGGTACCACTATGGGATCATCAGAATTCATACACCTTTCTGGGCATTTGCTCTTTGACATTGATCTTACTTGTTCCTCATGATTCTCTCTTTTGTAGCATAAGCCTTAAGGCCATGTGTACTTCATTTTACTACAGGACACCTTCTGCCAGCAGATCTTAATTTTGATACTTTCAAACTCTGTTTCTTATAAATGGTTATACAGCTCATTTTGTATTGCAACATTATAATTAGCTTCATATCACCTCTTAAAAACATTTTAGACCTGTTAAAAAATTAGTTTTATTCAGATGAAGTTTTAATTTTGAAACCATGAACTTAGCCCCAGCTGAAATCAAGTTAACACTATAGGAGGTCATGTCATTATCTTAAAATAGATCGTGCTGGTTTTGGCTGGGGTAGAGTTAATTTTCTTCACAGTGGCTGGTGTGGGGCTGTGTTTGGGATTTGTGCTGAACACAGGGTTGACAACATAGAGATGTTTTTGTTCTTGCTGAGCAGGGCTTACACAGAGCCAAAGTGTTTTCCTGCTTTTCATACGGCCATGCTGGGGAGGGGACTGGGGGGATGTGGGAGGATGGGAGGAGACACAACCAGGACAGGTGACCAAAACTGACCAAAGGGATATCCCAGACCATGTGACATCATGCTCACTGTATATATAAAGTGGGGGGAAGGAGGAGGAAGGGGGAATGTTTGGAGTGATAGCATTTGTCTTCTGAAGTTAACATTATGCATGAGGAAGCCCTTCTCTTCTGGAGATGGCTTGAAATTACAAGTGAAGAAGGTCTTATGTGAAATGTGATGTTAATGCAACAATATCATAGCTCCAAAGACATCCATTTTCACTTGGAAACCTTTATCTCAATTCATTAAAATTGTATCTGTGTACTAAAAAAACAAATTATTGGGGTGTGGTTGAAAAACTGCTTCTAGATAAATATTTTAGATATTAATAATATATTATGACATTTCTTTAGATTTTGTATATTGTGCTATGCATTATTATTTCTTAATTATGTTTTGTCACCAGCAGGTAATTAATTTTCCTCATTCTTTTCTACTTGAAAGACTTCAAGAACCTTAAGGCATTCTGTGAAAGCTTTGAACTTTAGATTTCCTTTGTACTTTCTATTTCTCTCCCTGTTCTGCTGGTTCACACTTACATTTTGAAAAATATAGCAAAAAAGGTCACAAGTGAAAAAGAGAGCTGTAGCAGCACTAAAACAATACAGTATAGGAGTAAATAGAATGAAAAGTAAATTTTTATAAACATAGTTTATGAAGGCAACAGAATCTCTTGTTGAAACAGTTTAGTAAATTGGTTCTTAGTGATACTGTTATCACTAGAACCTATATCTCAAATCTGAAGCTACTATAGAATTGAACAGCCTTGGTATTCAAGTTTTCTAAACCATCAGTTAAATTAATTTTTGAGTCATCTAAGCCCTGATGTTTTTCAAATTTTCCCTGGCTATCTCATACTTTCCATAGAAGAACCTTTTTATTTATTATAGACCTCTTAGAAACAGAAACCATCAGCTACTCCCAACTAGGACTGTCATTTCATATATAAACAAGTAAAATCAGCCAAGTACCTTGAATTTAGCCTTCTAAAAGGAAAAGGCCACTGAGTTTATTTCGGAGCATTTCCAAACAGTCATAAATACATGACCCTCAGGTGGAATAATCAGCTTTCTGTAGCAACAATACAATAAAGCATGTGCAATGTCTTCCCAAAATGTTGTTATTTAGGAACAGGGTGTAGTTTTGAAACACAAATGCCAACACTTGACATTTACATAATTTATTATAAGGATCACTGTGATATACTTAAGGTGCCATTGTGTACTACCTTAGGTGTATTTTGTATATTGCTTAATTCGGTAGTGTTACTTTTCATGCAGAACATGTGACCAGCTACAGCAATGACCTACTGGTGTTGTTAGCTAAGCATCTAAAAAAAGCAGTGTCATTACTATTAAAAACATTAAATTTTTTTCATTCATTTATAAAAATACTGTAAAGTTTCAAGATTTACAAGAGGCAATTAGTAAGCAGCAAATTTACCTATTGCAAACAATCTCTCTCTTCAGTGCCAGAAATGCCATAACTGCAGAGAAATGACATATGGTCATAAAACCAGACAGGCTGATCGCTGGCAACCTGGTAAGTGAATAGCAAAAAGGACAAAGTTATAACAACCTAAGTTGCCATGTCAGGCTGTTGGTTCAGTTTCTAAAGACCTGCAATGATGAAAGAAAGAAAGCTTAAGAAAAATCTTGATATTGACAAATGCAAAGAAAGAGGCAATAGCAATACTGCTTATGTTGGACAAGTTGATTTTCTCTCTGAAAAAGACACCAGACTCCTATATAGTCATGGAAATGAAAGCAGGAGGCAGAAAAATTTATGTATGCAAAAAAGGCCACCTAAATTATATGGGGTATAAATATCCAGGTAAGATGCCATTACTGCATATGCAAAATATTGTTTCTGGCCCATGAAGAAATTCTATCACACACAGCTCCTCCCTGTGAAGGCAATTTTGTCCGTATACTAACCACCAGAACTTAGAGGAGCTTGTTTGCTGCTGCCTTCTTCACCAAGACATGTCGTACTCCACAAATACAGCTCTGGGGCTCTGTTAAGAAGGGTGTAATCCTGCAGAAGAATGAGCAGAACCACCAGGAGTGTGGCACTGCTCCTTGGACAAGGAAGCAACAGTCCTGAGAACATGCAACAAGCACTCATGGCATAAAGAGCAGCTCCAGTCACTGAAATAGAGTGCTTGGAAATTGGATCGGCACACCTGAGATGCATTGAGCAACTCAATATAAGTGCTTATGCATCATGGAATTTGATTTCAGAATTCTCTGAATTCAAGAATAATTTTGAAACGAGAGATTGTTCCCAAAACAAGACATGCTGTTCTTTCAACTGGCCGTGTTTGCCATTATAGGCACTTATTGCGCCTGATGTAAGGAAGAACACGATATAAGATGAAATCATAGCCAGTTTTCTGTCTAGACATTTCTGTCTACATCCTCTGTCATTGACTGGATATTTCAGTTCCACAAATTCAGCAAACTGGTAAGGGTACTGCTGGCCTTCTCTGCAGAGCTCCTAGGAATCTCTGAATGCTGCACCATTGGCCATTCCTTCAACCACATGTTGTGGGTCTGCACTTCCTCTGTGCAGTACTTCAATCACCATCCTTGTGATGTGCCAGTGCAAAATGCTGCTGGATTTTGCATTCCCCCTGTAGCAAGTCTGGATATTCACTTCCCTCCTTGGCCAATCAAGCCCTAGAAATGACCACCACATAGCCACCACATATATTCCTTCCTGAATATTAAGAACATGTTCTTCCTGAATATTAAGAGAAAAAAACTGAAAAATTATTTGGAAGAAAAAATCACGTCACTATATTCTTTAAGAGATGGTTGTTGAGCAACATTAGCCATGTTACAGCATACCCCAAAAATTCTGCGTTTCAAAGCATATCCAGGAGAAAGCGTTAAATGAGTGAATCACTCGACTGATTACTCCGTGAGACATGTGAGATGCTATCCAAGAAGCTGTTGTTTCTAATCTGTATTGATGCCTCTGTGTTTTTCAAAAAAGAACACCCAGACTGTGGCAGACTTACTTGAAATGAGTCAAGATCACAAACAACTACTGCAGCAGTTTCTGCTCTTTGTCTGGTGTGACTAATGAGTTACCAGGTCCTGTCATATCCAGCAACAGACCATCATTTCTAATGAATTTGAGGACTTTGCTAGGAATCTCACTCATTTAAGCTAACAGCATCAAACGATCAGGCTGAATAAATGATGTAGACAGATAAAAGTGCTTTACAAAGAACTGCCAAGGGAGACCAGCCAACAACACTTGTCAGATCCCTCACTTGTAGCAGGTCACATCCACAGCTGGGCAAAGACAATCTCTGAGCAGCAGTACTAGAACACAGACTGCACCTATGTCTCTGTTGAATGTGTGGGATTTTATTCCACCACCAAGCAGCCCTATTCATAGCCCAACTTTCCTTACTCTTGTTACTCAAGACACAGCGCTGCTGTGCTTGCAGTACAGGAGGACTTGCAGTCTCCCAGAAAACTTGCCCAGCTGAGGGAGGTAGATGTGTTGCAGATATGTGCTACATGTGCATGTTGTAGAGATGGGTATTTCATTTAAGGAGAAGGAATGTGTATGTACAAGAGAGACTACAATTTTGGGGAACAGAATGAAAGTTTACACAGCTTGGAGGGAGATAATACAAATACAGATGAAAGAGTAAAATCTGTATCTAAAGATTGTCCCAGAAACCTCACAGATGGACCAAGCAGGAGAGGCAGGAAATGGGAAGTTATACAGACCCAGTATGTACATTTTTTCATGCTGTGAGTAATTGACATTTGCAGTGGTGGTGGAGAGGATGGAATTACCCTGTGTAGATGTTTGAGCCTCACTGCATGTGGGCTAACCATCAAGCTGCTCTATGGATCTGCTGCAGAGACACTCTGTCATCCATGGACAAGATCTTGGCTAAGAGGGACAAGCTAGAGATGGGGAGGTTTTATTCTCACTACTGCAGGAAACCTATCAGCATGTGCACTGCAAGTTTCAAAGAACCTGGAAGTGCAGGGCAAGAATTTTAGGAAACTTTATTTCTTCACATAATTTGGTTTGGAGGAATGAAAGACTGTCCAGATGATTTGTACCCTTCTTCTGTATTTGTGTCGAGTATGGGAATATTTGGGGCAAGGATGGAGAGAATGTTGTCTCTTCCTACTTGCACACGCTTTTCTTTCAGTAAGGGGCCTCTGCCAAACATGCATTGGTGAGGAATACAGTTTTCAGCCCCGTATAGTTTCAGAGCCAGGAGGGATGAGCAGAGTTGGATGCATCCCTCTTTACCAGCTGTTGGCAGGCAGAGGATCATGCCTAAGTAGACAGAAACAACAATCACAAATCAAGTCATCTATGCAGAACCCTGTAGCAGGCTTGAGGAAATGCAAATAAACATGAAGACATGAGTACAGAGAGCAAGTACAAGAAATAAGAAACAAAAGTCATTGTTTGGAAGGCTTGCCATTAAAGGCAGCTTTTGGTAAAATTTACATCTTCATTAATTTTATCTGGGCTGCTTCTAAAGACTGGGAAAATGGTTAGGGGTCCTTAGAGCTCTTAGTCCAACCCTGCCTTGTCCCTCCTCTTTCTCTGTCCTGTTTCTCCTACTCCTATCAGCTTGGCCGTGTTTTGTACTTTTCTGGTGACATCTTCATGCTGTGGAGCTCACCAGTCTGCTAGGGCAGTGTCCGTAAGGTGAAACTGATCAGTGAGAACACAGTCCAACCCTCACTACATAATTGCTGAGACAGAGAGCCGCACCCTTGCTTTCCATGCGTTCTGTGCCCACTTTACAGGCTTGTAGCTGCTTCTGCAGTTTGGTGCTCCTAAAGGATGAGGCATTAGTCGAGACGGATGCCTAGGTCTCTCAAGTACATCTTGTGTAAATTAGCCTGTCTGGTCTGGTCTGAAGCAGCTGAATAATGATCAAATGTAGCACAGCTTGCATGGAGTTTAACTGCATCTTAGACATCTAATTTTCCATCTTACAAGATAGACACATCTACAGGCAACAAGAAGTTTCAAATACTCACGCTGGATGGGTACTGTTGAGAACAGTGCTTGCAAATTGATCTTGATAGGAGGGGAGAGTACAGGAAGGTGCAAAACATAGCAAAACAACTTTTACCAACAACACACGGGAATGGAAAGGCTGAAGCTAGAAGAGTAGTCACTAATGCTGACAGACTGTAAATAGGGATGGAAAAGAAAAGGCAGATTAAACAAATGAGCATAGATAAAGGCAGCTGGTTGTGCCTGGGAAGGATGATGATTCAACAATTCAGTGCTACTCAGCAAGAGACAATCTTTGTGAATACATAGCTTAAGTGAACTTATTATTTTTACTAAAGCTGCTTGAAACAAGTGTGAAAATAGGTCACAACTGCAACAGCCTAAAGTAGCATGGGAAAATGAGCAGAGAATGTTCTGCTGTGAAGCAGAGTCAGAAGTCTAAAATCTGAGTAGTTGTATGAGTGAGAATTACCAGGGAAGTGTTCTCAGAACAGAAGTATCTGTATCTTCACTCAATTCTCCTTTTTATATATAGAAATTTGCTAAAGATTGAGATGGACATTTTCAGGAAATCGAAGAGAAATAGCTCATTATAAGGGCACAGACTTTACTGTGGTTGTGTGCTGTTAATGAGGAATCCTGAAAACTGAAGATTTAAATATGAAACACCTACTTATCTTTATTGCCATATGTTTCAAAAACAAATCCTACCTATGGTGCTATTAGCAACATCAAAGCTTTTGAAATTTTTCTGGAAGTATTACATTTTCCATTTGGCTCAAAGACACAGAGGAAGGCTTTTCAAATCCTTTGGGAATATATCACAAGCACAGTTACATATATTAGTAAGAAAATGCCCTGGCCTTGTAACAACCAGCTTGCATATTATAGCCAATTCCAGAGGGACATATGCAGGTGGGTTGAAGTACAGGTGGATTAATAAGCAAAAATACTGATACCAGCTCATTTCCATTTCACCAGGAGCTTGATATTACATATTAGATGAAAAAGTTGCAAATCTTTCAAAGAAAAATGTGCTTGGTATTTCAAAACCAGCTATCATTTTAGCATATTGTATGGAACTAAAGGCCAGAAGAAAAGATTACATTTCAAAATGTTCACTCTTCTTTTTTTTTTCCCTTGCTGAGCTACTCCCTGGCAGAAATAAGAAAATGTAGATTTTAACCTTTCATTTATGTACTTCACATGATTTCACTGATTGTAATACTACACTTTCATATTTCTCTGTGAGGCAGTTGATGGTATTGAGGAAACAAACGGCATCGAATGATTACAGACATCATGTCTTTGATTGACCAAGAATTCAATTATAGACATTTCACAGAAAGAGTATGAACAATTCCAAAGCTTTAACCTAGCAGGTAAAGCCTGTGCATTGCTTTGATACACTTTCCATCATGAAAGTAATCAAAAGCTTTTTTACATGAAGTTGGTTAGATCTCACATGCTGGACTATAACTCAAACATAAATGCCCATGCTAAGCATTTGAAATGTTGGCCTCAGAGAAAAAGATAGTTCAAAACCAATATATTATAGGTAAAATATACCATTTCATTTAATAGCAACATAAGTACTTCTCATAAGTAGACTTCCATTAGACTACTCCCAAATGACTGTATTTACTATAATCTATAAATAGAAAGCCAACTCATAAGACCCAGACTCGATTTGGTTGAGAATCAATTGGCCTGACAGTGCCAATGATGCCTTCTGTTAGAAATAAATATAGTTCACAGCCAAAAATTACATATTTGAATGTAGGTGTACAATTGGCACTCCAAAATGCACAGCATGTTATGGTGAAGCACTGAAAACAAATGATGAAAATTTTAAAATTCTGAATATAGATGTGTAAATATCATAAAGTAGGACTTCACTTGTTGTGAAAAATAGCTGAAATAAAACCATATGAAATTTAAATTTCACACTACTTCCTATTTATTGCAGAATGCATCTACTCCACTCAAAGTTTTGAAGTGGACAGCCATGAATTGTGTGCAGAAGAACTATATTGCAGGAATGCTTTAAATTCACTGTGTACCAAAAGCTCAAAGTAAACAAAACATCTAAGTAAATAGTAGTAGGAATGTCTTTTTGAGTCTAGAGGAGATAATGAATTCTATTACTAAAACAGCACCAAGCCTAATTTTGAAGTCACATGTAAGTTATAACTTGGAAATTTTTTATTTCATTTCTAATTTTAATATAGTACAAATTAGCAAATTGGTACATAAAAAATGTAAAGAGAAAAGAGTAGGCAACCATCAGGTCTTCATTATACACTCTTAGACTCTGAAGGGGTTGGATAACCTGGGTAACTCAAGCTCATGTATAATATGAGACAAATGTAAAACTTGGTCATAAGAACACACTGCAAGGGTGCAGTGGGAAAAGGGCAGTGTTGCCGATGAGCGTGGAGCAGGGAAATCCCCCAGCTGGCACCCGGCAAGCAGTCAAGAACATCTTGTGCACTCAGCCTGGGCATGCCTGCACTCCTCCTGAAACGAAACCAGCTCATGCAGAGCCGGCTCCGGTGTCTCTGCATCAATGGCACACTGAACCCTGAGTCTGAAAGATTTATCCTTGGATAATCAAGAGCTGACTCTATCTGGATGAGCTGAGCCCATTTATTAAACACGTCACCTGTAACAGTAGCTACAACAAGCAAAGGGACGTTTTTCCTTGCCATGTGCTGTTTACTGAATGAGGTTCAAACGCCCGAAATCTTCAGTGCGTTAGCTGCTTATTAAGCTAACACTTCTCATAATGCCTTTACCCAGCATTATGTACGTTGCTTTAGCCTGTCATTTCGCTACTGTTGGTTTTTGATTTTTTACATAAGCTCAGAATGGAGAACTAGTTTGCACTGAAAAGACTAAAAGTATTTTTCTTCTTTCCTTTTCTTTCTGTTTCAAACACTTAAATTTATTCATGCAATTCCTCATCTGTCTCTTGATTCTGCAAAGCAGTACAGTTTCCAGTTTCTCACATGCTTAGTGTAGCCCTTAAAAATGCCTTGCAGATTTGTATTTTATTCCCTGATTGCATTATTACACTTTATTTAAAGGAAATGGTAATCCCACACGTTCTGGAGATGATACGAGCACTAAATCATATATTTAAAGTGCATTAAAATCTTCAACTGTGAGGGAATAAACAAGTCTGAAAATATAATTACTAATACCCACCAAGAGAAATAAGACACTGCTGGTTTTTACCCTCTCATACCATTGCACTGCCATTGTCTCTGGTGACAGACACTGCTGTCAGCCTATCTGTTTAGCTTCAGGCAAAGGATCTAGAAGCATTCTTACTACAAACTTTGGGAACCACTATGAAACACACAATATGACTGAAGACTGCTGCACAAGTTTCTGCCAATTTGACTAAATATTCTTTTAATGTTGTTTTGATTTACTCCCGGGAAATGTGGAATTCTGACAGACTACAACCTAGAGTGCTCATTTCACTCTAACACATACTAAATTTATAACTTCCCCTTGAAATTACTAATGTTTAAAAAATAATATAATTAGTACCATTCTTTAACCCACAAAGAAAGCAGACTTTGCTTTTCAAACATTCAAATGTTCAAGAATTCTATGCAGCTAATTTTCCTGGATCACTACATTAAAGTAACATGCAGTACATTCACTAACAACAATATCCAAAATCAAGGCAACAGGTTACTGTATAAAAATTTTAAAATATATTTTAAATCCAGGACAATTTAGGGCCAAATATATAATGTAAAATCACTTTAACCGTAATGTATGTAGTTGTATGGCTACCATAGTTTAAAGCACAGTTAAAAACATAATTAGACCAATAATTTCGTACAAAGAAATATGCTGCTGTTATCTCAGTGGGAGATAACCCTGGCCTTTAAATTGAAATAACTCTGCAAGTTACCTTCCTGATAAACAATCCAATATTAATATCACAGCTGGGAGCAGTTCTCTGAACATTCACAGCAGGTATCAAATTTGTTGCTTAATTTTTGTTGGAATTGTAGCATCCCTTTCCAATGGATATCTTTAGCATCAAGTAAGAGGGACAAGTAGAGTTCAAGATATAATTAAAGTAATTTCCTATTAAGCTGAGGGACAAAATAATCCATGGAGCAGCAAATATTAAAACATGAAAATCATGAATGTAACAAATTATTCAGGCCACGTTTTATGGTATGATTAAAGATTCTTAGTTACCAGTAATAGAAAAATAAGCATATAAAAATTGAAAAAACCCAAATACTTGGGGAAACCCTTGTGTCTGTGTTCAGGTTATATTAAGATTCCAAGTCAAACTGCATGATTTATTATGATGTCATAATAAGTGGTAACATAAACTTTTAGGCCTGTTTTGATAGGACAAGGGGTAATTGTTTTACACTGAAGAAGGGTCAAATTAGATCAGAGATAAGAAACAGGTTTTTTTACAATGAGGGTGGTGAAACACTGGAACAGGTTGCCCAGAGAGGTGGTGGATGCTCAGTCCCTTGGAAACATTCAAGGTCAGGTTGGACAGGCTCTGAGCAACCTGATTTGGTTGAAGATGTACCTGATAAACACAGGTGGGTTGGAGTAGATGTCCTTTAAAGATCCTTTCCAACCCAAATTATCCTACGATTCTATAACCCACCTTTCTAAAGAAAAAAAAAAAAAAAAGGAGATGTCTATTAAAAAAAAATATCAGTAACAATATTAAGCACTTCCTAGATTCTTAGAACACAAAAATCAGTTTTGACTAGAAAAGGGCAAAAGCCTGACGCAGCTATTTCTTCCACTTTGAACACCACTAATCCCAACATAACCATTCCACACCTTTTAGTACGCACAAAGACGAGAGGCTTTCTTTTTGGCGAAAAACACATTTGGTAACAGACTAAAAATCAAATATAACACAAATGCATAGTAGGCCACTGTGCTCAGTTATGAGATTATTCCAAATTGTACAACCAAGGAATTATCTTGGGAAAAAACCCCAATAAACTATACTTATCATAAGATTTCCCTAACTAACATAATTGTCAATTAGGAAGTTGTGATAAATGACAGTATGTGTTCTGCTGGTCCTTACTCTCAGCTTAATCCTACCTACAGTTCATTCTGGCATTCATCATGGCTTCTCATACCTTCTTTTAATGCTTAAGATACAAGAGCAGAGGTTTGGTCTAACGAAAAAAAAATGAATACAGAAATCTATGTTTCCCAAGGAAAAGCAAAACTGCACTCAAAATTTGAAAAATATTTGGTTTGTGTTTGATGTTTATGATAATCACATTGTAAGGAATTTTCTTTTACAGTATTTAGTTGTCTGGGGTTTTTTTTGATTTTTTTTTTTTAAGTGTCTTTTACATTGTTGCTATAGTAGCTTTGGCAATTTCAAAGAGCAAGGAGATTTTATAGCTACAGAGTGCTCAGCAGTTTATGTACCAGAACAGTCAAAAAGAAACTTCTAGAATCCCACAGTCAGCAGCTCTTATCTACATTTCGTTTTAATTCTACATAAAATAAAATGAAATTAATGAGAATGTCAGCTGTCCCACCTGCCAGTGTTATAAGCTGACAGAATAAACACAACACTGAAAGTAGAGCCAGTGTGTTATAACATATTGATGTTTTGCTGCACAACCAAAAAACACCAGTCAGTGATTCTGTGTTGCCTTTCACGGAATCCTTCCTCCCAAATTTCTTCTGTAATCTTAGGTGTTGAGATCAAATATATATGCATACGTGCACACACGCGCATACACACACATTTATATATATGATGTCCAAAAGTCATTCTTAAATGTTTTCCCCAACACTAAACCTATATTTTTTTAAACAAATACAGGTTTACATTCTTATAAAAAGAATGCAAAAAATCTCCAGTTAAGACTGACTGTCAAAACATCTGTACAGTATGACAAACAACAGTGGATCTAAAGTAATATGAAAAAGTATCTAGACTACCCCACTCAAGTAGCCACTAAAACCACATGTTAAAAAAATAGTTTATAGAAAGGGAAGTGCAGGGTCCTGCACATGGGTCACAGCAACCCCCTGCAGTGCCACAGGCTGGGGCAGAGTGGCTGGACAGCTGCTTGTCAGGAAAGGAGCTGGTGGTGCTGGTGACAGCAGCTGAACATGAGCCACTGTGTGCCCAGGTGGCCAAGAAGGCCAACGGCATCCTGGCCTGTATCAGCAGTAGTGTGGCCAGCAGGACAATGGGAGTGATTGTCCCCCTGTACTCAGCACTGGTGAGGCTGCACCTCAAATCCTGTGTCCAGTTCTGAGCCCCTCACTACAAGGACACTGAGATGCTACAGTCCAGAGAAGGGCAATTGAGCTGGTGAAGGGTCTGGAGCACACGGCTTGTGAGGAGCAGCTGAGGGAGCTGGGGGTTTTTTGCCTGGAGAAAAGGAGGGTTTTTTTATCACTCTCTACAACTACCTGAAAGGAGGTTGTAGCCAGGTGGGGATTGCAGGCAGCCAGCAAATGGATGAGAGGACATGGCCTCAACCTGAGCCAGGGGAGGTTCAGGTTGGACAACAGGAGAAATTTCTTCACAAAAAGGGTTGTTAAAGATTGGAATGGGCTGCCCACAGACATAGTGGAGTCACCATCCCTGCAGGTGTTCAAGAAATGACTTGAACATGTAGCACTTAGTGCCATGGTCCAGTTGACAAAGTGGTGGTCAGTCACAGGTTGGATTCAAAGATCTTGGAGGTCTTTTACAACTTAAATGATGCTGTGATTCTGTGAATTTTATACTAAAAA
>VYXC01001358.1:198904-225983 GCA_013397175.1 Platysteira castanea
TATACTAAAAAAAAAAAAAAAAGAGAGCAGCTACCCATTTATTTTGGCCACATTGTCCTGTATCTCTAGGTTGTGAGGGCTGCAGCATGGTTGCAACATGGTGGTAAAAAGACATAGCAGCTTATAGACAAGAAAGAACACCTAGAAACAGAAGAGATCACGAAAAACCTTCCCAACAATAGAGGATTCAGATAAGTCAATAATCTAGGACCAGAAGTTCATGAAAGAATCAAAGTAGTGTGAAATGTAATGGAGTGAAATGTAATACTACTACCAAGTGAACTGATTGCTGCACTAATGGCAAGAAATTTCTCATCTGAAGAAAACAAGGCATGCCAAAGACATGACTATCTTAATTGGGTAAAATAATGTCTGCATGATTTGGCTTTGTGAAAATAATGAATGTTATCCTAAAATGTGTAACAGCCACAGCAGCAATAAAAACTCATTAAATGTAATCTATACAATTCTCTCCTTCTCCAGAAAATGAACAGTTAAACAGAATCAGATGCAGAAAATAAATCTACTAGAGATCGGAGGAATCAAACAGTAGCACATGACAAAATCATATCTTGTGCATCCTAGCAAAACAAGACACATAAAATATCTCACTGTTCTTCTAATGGAAGAAGACTTATGTAAACTGAAGCAGTAGCAGCACTTAAAAAGAATAAATTGACTCTGACTAAAGCAAAGGCTGGACATTTTAAAGTGTTTTCTAACCAACAAAGTAGTGATAGTGAACAGTGATAGTTCTTACATTCATGCAGATGTACATTTAAATTGATATAGGATGATGTACATTTACTTACTAATGCAAAAGACTAGCTATAGCATCTAGAACACTGCTCCCACACTTGCATCCTAATTTCCTACAAGCCAACTAGTAAAGTTGAAATTTGCACAGAGAGAACACTAAAAGGAAAAACTGAAGGTCTCTCAACGGGTTAGTAGAGCAAATCTGTTGTTTTATCTTTATCCTTGGTCATAAGATACAGAATGTATTCCTAAATGAGGACTGATAAAAGAAATAATCCACCTCACCCAATTCTGTATGATAATTTATTGCTTTCCTATAAAAGGAGATGCAAGAGTATATATAAAATTAAGATTCACTACTAACCCGCAGAAAGGAAGACCTATCCTGTGATAGAGGAGTATCTATCACTCCGCTCCCACACAGCCGCACTAGAAAGACCTGAGAATCTCTGATCTTTGCAGAGCACATTATAATGATATGATCAATTTTATTTTAGCTCACAGAAATAAAATTATTACTGTATCCCATTAATTTACATACTCTTTAAAGTAAAAAGTCAATCAGACTGAGACTGATTCCTTGGCAGACCTCAGCTGGAACTAATCCTTCACAGTCCTCCGCAGGAGAGCTACTTAAGCAACCATGAACAAGTGGGTTTGTGGCTCACTGCTGTATTTGCAGAAATTGTACCAGCACCAGAGGTACTACCTTACAGGGATTGCACTTTCAGAGAACAGAATAAGGAGCATCCTTACGTCACCAAATGGGCAACTAATATTAGCAATTTTGAAACACAACGATATACAACACCAATAGTTCAGGCAAAGAAATAGGTTTTCAAACCTTACATATCATGCTATGTTTTTCATAAGAGAACTGTAACAACATGAAGCTAAAGGTTGCAGCTTTCTTCACTAGGCTCTTCCATTAAATAAATACAGTAGATGAATAAAACTTCTGTGACAAAGAGAAGTTAAACTGCCTCCATCTGCACGTCACACTGACTGCTATATTGCCATGACGAGTCAGAACCCAGTAAAATGTGAAGCAAAATTCATTATGCCAGACTGATCTATTCATACCAGACAACAGAAGCTTGTAATAAAATCAAACTTTTGCAAATATTCTATACATGTTACTATGGAAACTTAATAGGCAGTTCTTTTTTTTTTTTTTTCTTTTAACACATTTTCATTCGCTAGAAAATCAAATAATGTCATAAAATCACTTAACTATTTAGACTGGAAAAGACCTTTAAGATCAGAAGTTAAACTAACACTGCCAAATCCACCACTGAGGCAAGTCTTCCAAGAAGATTCAAAATCTTTTCTAAGCTGGAGGGAGGTGTGAGGTAACATTCATTATTTATTTTCCTAAAAACCATCATACTCAGAAAAAAGTTCCACCCTCCAGCCACGGAAAAGAGACTTACACACTCAGAGTACAAATTCAGCAACCCTTGCCTAAGGATTTTTGGCAAATGCTTCAAATAAAAATTAACACCACCTCCAACTTAAATGATTTTAAAAATGCAAACGAAAAGTAGGAAGTGGTTTAAGAATGAAGGGAAATCTATAATGTGATTAGGGAAGAACATGCAGAAATTGAGGTTTTTTCTCTTCATTGTGTCAAACAAATCTTCTTTAGCTTTTTGAAAGATTTTTTTAATTGATCTCTCTGATACAGTAAATAAATAGTGACTATTACTAAAAGGTATAGATTAAAGCTAATGGAAGAGAATGTTTTAGGGTGGACATTTCATTTTACAAGATTTAATTCCACTGATATTTTAAATGTCAAAGAGGAAACTGAATACACTAAGACCCCAAATGAAAAATATTAGGAACGTCCATCAAAGTCCAACAGGAATGTACTTGTAACTCCACTGTGTTCTGGGTTTTGTATTAGCAGTTGATCAATTAAGTCATTCTTAGCCATTTAGAAAATGAAAACACTTTTTCTCACCTTGCCCTGCTCTTGTTTTCAGCCTTCTATGTGTGCCCTGACTTTTTGTCTCTAGGAAGTATCTCACATCCCCTCCTCAGACACCAGCCTGCTTTGCCCATCCCAGTGCCAGGAGAAACAGCACCACCCCAGGCTACCCACTGTATCAAAAAAAGGGAAGTAAAGAAGTGGGGAACTGCACAGCCAATGCCAACATTCAGCATCCCAAACTGTAACAAGCTTCCAAAGGAAGAAAAGGAATAATTTTAATAGTGGTAACCAAACTCCACAGGACCAGCCATTTTGGATATTTAAATTAAAATGCCAGATCTGTTTTTGCCTTCTGTCTGTATACACTGCTGTGATCATTCCAGCTAAATATCCTGTGTCTTTTCCTGTTGACTTCTTAAGACATAGCATAATTGAATATGATGTTCCCTTTCCCCTCAGACAACTCCTCTTGAATTTTAATGCTTCATGATTCTCTTGTCATCTTTGTAGAGAACAGTATTTTCCATAAACATTCACTTCAATATAAAATTTCACAAAGCTAAAATGACAATGAGGCAATGCTAAAATTACCCACCTAAAACTGGAAAATCAAGTCCACAGGATACAGTATGAGTAATAAGAAGAGCTGATGGATGTTTAACTTTTAGGATAGCTTTTAAAATTCTTTTAATAGAATAACTCTCAAGTTGAGTATAATTGGCCATTTTCCCTTTCATTTCCTAGAAACTTTTTTAAAGATCAGAATACTCACTACATAATGACGTAGCAATATTAGCACAGATATTATTACATTTCAGTTTTGTAAGTTACTGCCTCTAACAGTGGGAAGGACGTCTACTTCAGCACCTTTGCTCCCATCATTAGAATTTATGTAAGTACACTTACATAAATTCTAGTGAATTTCTGAAATGAGGCAGAAAGTTTAAAAACTGCAAAAAAAAAAAAAAAGGGACAAAAATATAGACTCCAACATCTTATTAGCTGTTATTTAATCATTTGCCTACTTTTTGTATGTGTGTCTGTTTTAAGAAATAAAAATGCATAAAGCTTTATTGCTTGTGTTCTGCAAGGCCAGCCACAATTTACCATGTGCACCAACTTTTGAGTAGTGTGTTGTGTCAATCCTCAGATTTCAAATTAAAAAGTGACATAACTGCTCTACATCTGAAGTAAATAGGCATTTGCTAAATAAACAGAAAAGACCTCTACAAATAGATTTCAATAGTAGCCACAGCCTGCATGGGAAACTAGAGGGCCAAACACTTGCCTTGACATACCTGGTGCAGGCATCTGCCTGTACAGCAAGAAAACATTCATCAGAGAACTGGGCTGGGTGAGAACTTGGACACCCCAAGGCATCTTTCTGCCCATAAGCTCCCTTTTAATTTTTTTTAGAAAAGTGGCTGCATCCGATGAGAAACTGTCCTTATGCATCAGCGAGGGACCTGCACAAGCTGCCAACCATGTGTACTGACTATGAATAACCTAGGGCAATTGAAATGACAGCCTGAAAAATTCTAATCTGGTTATTGTTGTAGATCCCCTAGCAGAACATACTCACAGAGCTCTGCAGACTACAGCAGAAGTTGCTCACTTCTCCAATTGCATCTGAACCTTCTCTCTAGCAAGCAACTCAGTTTTTTCAGCTGGACTGAGGATTTGTATCTACAGCAGCAACCAAGAGTAGTAAATGGTTTTGAGTACCCTGCAGAATTTTACTCATAAATCAGTAAATTAGAAAGCATTAACAGTGAAATTATGTAATTCAGCCCCTATTTAAAAAAACCCCCTATGAATTGAAAGAGAAAGAAGGAAGCATAGCATTTTCTAGAGAAAATACCAATCTCTTGTTTCTATTGTGCCACCCAAGGAACTTGCATTTAGTTAGAACAGCATGTGACCATAGGAAGTAACAGCTAAGGAACCAGCTGTTTTCCATATGTGTGGCATGATGGAAATGAGAAAAAAAAGACAATTAAGAAACAACCAAAGCGGATGTTTTCTAAAGGTTTTAACTTTGCTATAAATGAAAGAAAATGCAATAGAGTGGACTCGATGCAAAAATCCCACATGGGTACACATTCTTTAACTGCTGGTAGAACAATGTATTCCAGTTAGAAGATATTGTACTGGAAACAGAGATTTTTTAATTAACAGTAACAAAACCACCAAAACGCACACAAAAAACTCCCAAATATAAAAGAAAAACAGCATCACAATGGAAAGCATAAGGAATAATTTGTAAGCCTCTGAAGAGCAGTATGACCAACGTGATCCAGCAATGCACATTCACAGCCCAGAAAGCCAACCTCATCCTGAGCTGCATCAAAAACAGCATGGTCAGCAGACTGAAGGAGGAGACTCAGCCCTTCTACTCTGCCCTTTGAGATGCCACCTGGAACACTGCATCCAGCTCTGGGGCCCCCAGCATGAGAACAATGTGGGCCTGGGTCAGAGACTCGACAAGATTGCTGGCTCAAAACATTTCAGGGGTGGGTGTGGGTGTGTGTGGAGGTGGGGGGCTGGGAAAGGAGCAGGTTAGGCCTTGCCTTTCCTTAGGCAATGCCCTACCCTGCACCCCCTTCCCTAGAGCCTGTATCTCAACCTGGCAGCGGCTGCCAGTCACTGGCACAGCAAGGCAATGCTCCACTCCACCTCTGGAGTCCCTAACCCAGCTTGTAAGTGGCCAGATGACCAGAAGTTCCACCTGGGGGTGGGGCCCAGGACAGCCAAATGGTATTTAACACAGGACATGCAGTAAGCACATCTTGACCCTGCCTCTTCTCGGAATTTCTGTCAGCTGACCATCACTGGAACCAGGAGTGGTAATTATATTTGTTCTTTTTTGTACCTTTTCTGTCTTTCTTCTTCTAAATTATTCTTCTCAGAATTTTGAGTAACATTTTGAGAAACTTGAAGTCAGATGGGCATGGAGTTTGCTCAGTTGAATGAACTAATCTAATGCTTTGTGGAATGATTCAAGTTGATTGAATGTTGCTCAAAAGCTTTAGCCAAAGCTCTCTGATTTTCTAAGTTGCCAGTAAAGGGGTTTTTTGTTGTTGTTTTGACCTCTTGAGAATATCTTGTTGGTGCTTCTCCCATGCATCTAACTTAGAGTACGTAAAGAAAAGTAAGCCCTTTGAAGTGTCTCATCAAGTGAGGTGTTAGTGGCCTTACTGCCTGTTGGAATGAGTCCAGAACCAAGTTGATCACAGGGCTGAAGCACCTCTCCTGGGAGGACAGGCTGAGAAAGTTGGGATTGTTCAGCCTGGAGAAGAGAAGACTCCAGGGAGACCCTTATAGCACTTTCTAGTACCTCAAGGGGACCTGCAGGAAAGCTGGAGAGGGACTTGCTACAAGAACATGTAGTGATAGGGCTGGGGGGAATGGCTTTAAAGTAATAGAGGGTAGGTTTAGATGAGATATTGAGGAGAATTTTTTCACTGTGTGGATGGTGAGGCACTGGAACAGGTTGCCCACAGAAGCTGCAGATGCCCCACCGCTGGAAGTGTTCAAGACCAGACTGGATGGGACCTACAGCAAACTTTCACTGGTCTAGTGAAAGGTGTCCCTGTCCATTAAGGTCATTTCCAATGCAAATCATTCTGTAATGGCAAGAGAAGAAAAGAAGATGTATATATCCAAGTAAGGGAGAGGAGGCAAAAATCAGGAAGACAGCAGGAGTACTTACTGAGTATTTTGCAAGAGTATCTGACAAGAAAAGCCATTCAAGATTGAATTTATGATTAAGATGCTTTTCTGAAGTCCAGTGAGTCAGAATGGTATCTTCCAGGCAATAGGTGGAGTAATTCAAGTGCAAGCTACAAAACTTGACCAAGAGGATGGCATAAAAGCTAACATTAATTTGGCAAGAGTGGCAGCTCTCTTGTTCTGTGGTGAAGTTACATTTTTAGATTCAGAAGGAGGCCAACAAAATAGTGGGGAGGGGAAGCAGCAGTACAAACCCATAAGCAGCACTAGCTAAAGAGAACACCTTGAATGTTTACTTCATGAATGCCAGATTATCAAAACTGGGCAGACTTGGCATTTTGTTTGGTTTGTTTTTCAGGAACACAGCCAGAGTAAAGCCAAGAAAACAATCTAGAAGAGCACAATGATTTTTTTACGAAATAGAAGTTTGAATTAGAGGTGTTTACATTTAACAAACAAGGGTAATCCTTATGCTTACAAAATCCAGTTCTTGAAGACAAACCTCCTGCTCTCAATTAAACCATGTATATAAGTAAAGAAAAATCATTTGAGTGTTTTGAAGCATCCTGGCATTAATTTGTTCTTCAGATTCAATCAGAACATATCAGCAAGATAAAAATCTTCTATTATAGTGAGTTTCTCTCAGCTTGCATGAACAAAAAAGAAAAAAAGGGTTCCTTTAGTTTTGCAAAGTGCTGGGCATGGCTGATTAAAAAAAAAGAGAAAATGGCTACAGAATGGCTACAGGTATCCAGTGGGCCTCCCTACCTCTGAATACTCTCTATAATCCAGTCTGGAAAACCGTATGCTCTGAAAGACTGAAAATCTTTGTACCAAGGGTTTTACCATCCACCACAAGACGAAAGACAACCAAACCATGACCAAACACAAAATCAATCAAGTAACATCCCCAAGTTCAAATTTCTGCATAATACTGTCCATATAAATCACTTTTTCTCAAACAACTGTGTCATTCTTTCTACTGATCTGAAGAAGCATAATTGGAAGGCAAGTTTCTGTTTTATGAAAATCTCTAAGGGAAGACATTTATATTCAAATTCAGAAAGAAAAAAATCCGTGTTGCAAAATGAATAGGTACATCCCTTGACAATCTAATCTGGCAATTAGAAAACTCATCTCGGAGGTGGGAAGTCTACATTCAATCATTTGTTCTTTCTGATTTAAAGAACTGGCAACTTCTACCTCCCACATAACAGCCCCAGGACTGAGGCTCATTTTCCAGCACCAAATTCCAACTTAGAACCATTTGTTGCTTCCCCTAACTAGTAAGGAATCATCTAAGCAGTACTATCAAATATAATTTGAATTGCATTTTCATAGTAAGCCATCTGCATCTTCTGCTCTGGCAGAGTTATGTAATAAATTATAGACAGGACTATTGCTGTGACGTGCAAAAAATGAAAGCAAATAGCAGCATATTTTGAAAAAATATTCCATTTCTGTGAATGCTGCAGTAGGAGACAGATAAACATTTATTTGGCCTGCCTTCCTTCCAGCAGTATTAATGACATTTCAGCTACTATGGCAGATCCAGTAAAAAAGTAAGAGAAAATTTGTTTTCCTGTATTTCATTTTGGTTTTATCCAGCTCATTCAGGAGGGATGTAGCAAGAAATAAAACTGAATAAATAAGGCAGAAGCTGCATGCAGTGAGGTCCCAGGAGACACCAAGTTAAGTTAAATTTTCTTTAAGAAAATATATTCATGGCAGTATGCTTCCCAGCCTCAGGCCAGAGCCTTACAGATTCTTAGATGTTGAACTCGAATGGAAAAGGTGAAGGTATTGCATCAAGTTTACCTTTGTTAAGTGTAAGTTGGACTGAAACTTGAAACCATCTTATTTTTGAACAAACCATACACTGAGAATACTCGTCATAAATTTTACAAAGAGAAAATGTCTTTGACAACTCTTGACTTTCTGATTTTTTTGGGTTTTTTCAGGTGCTTTTATACCTTCTTTCTTGCAGCTATTTCTCATACAGTCAGCCAATCCTATGTCAGATCTCTTTTTTTTTTCCTATTACTTGTATTTTAAGGTATTTATTTTCTCCCAATAATGACATATCTATTTCTTTTGTCTTCACTGCAGAATCTATTGGTATTTATTGTTTTAAAAACTCCTGTCTCCTCCTTTCAGAGCATTAACTGGAGCTTTTCTTCCAAGAAGATTGAAAATATGAACAATAGAAACACCTGCTTGCTTTAATAACCCTCTGTTTTCAAGGACCTCATCCATAAATACTGAATATTGTTTCCTGATTTTAATTTGAACACCAACTACAAACTTCCAGCTTTTAGCTTCCACCTATTACTGCCACATTTGCCCTTCCACAGCCCATTTGTTTATAATCATGGTCTCTCCTCAGTCTTCATTCCACAGACCTTTTAGTTAAAATACTTCAAGTCCACAAACTTCCAGTCTTTCAACTAACATGCAATCCAGGATTGCATCCCAGCTCATAGGTGGATGTATGAGCCCTGGCTGTATTCCAGCACTAAAACAGCAATATCTAGGTGCCCCCAGCACCTCTCAGCTCTGCAGCACTTGGTTTTCTTGGAAAGAGAAGGAAGCTGTGTTTTCTCTCACTGGCTTCTCAGTATAGTCAACATATGGCTGAAAACTGTGAGGCAATCTGCTCAGAGTCTGGCTGCACTCTCAGCTCTAACTCAACACAGCTTTTCACTTGAAGTTTCTATGAATGCAGTTCCTTGGGGACAGCACTGAAAGACAGCCCCAGTTCATCTCACGTCCAGCCAATGCAAGCCTGGTTCAATCAGCTTGAATAGACTTCCATTTGTACAAAGAAAAAGGGGAAAAAACCTGCATTTTTCTTTGCCCATCCATATGTGGCTCATCAAAATCCAGACTCCCACCTGCAATTCTTTAAGCTATGTATGTAGAAGGAAACATGAAACAGAAGGATTTCTTCCCCCCTGGGTAAATTAAATCAATTCCCCTGTCATGGACTAGTGCTAAGGCACTGCCATCTAGTGTGGAAAATCAATATAACAAAGAAAGAGGAAAAACAGAAAGGGGAATAAAAAAAAGAGCATTTACAAAAAGGCAGCCGAAATTCTATTGGCAGCCATCAATTTTGAATACCCACATATGATATTCATAACATTCATCATTTCACTTTATGGAAGATCACATAAGCCCTCCCTTTTAAGGAAAACCCCTGATGTGATAGGCTGTGATGGATTCCATGAGATGGTACTGCGTCATGTCAGACAAACTCAGCAGAGCCCTTAGTCCCAGTAGCCTCATTTGGTGTCACTGTGTGAAACTAAAATTCTACAGTATTTAGTGGTAGGAATCTCTTGGTAGAAAAGAGCTGTTTCTTAATTGCCACATATTTTACTGCAAATTTACAGTTTCAAGACTTGATTCTCTAAATCATGTTATATGGAAAGCATTGCAAAATAGCAATCTGTGAGACCAGAAAATCAGAATTTTTTTGATTTTCCCCCTTTATGTACTGGCTGAAGATTTTCTCTTGCCTTCCAAACATTCCTGTCCATGCATTCCTTTGTTTTGTGTCCTATGAAATTACCTACAATTGTTCAATGAACATGCAAAGGATTTGACCTGTTTCACTCAGACCAGCTTTGTACAAATGAAGTTAAGTACACACGACATAAGCCAATGGAGCATAGATAGGATAAATTTTAAAAATTGCAGAGCCTTCATAAAGACTAGTGATTATAAACACCTATGTATTATTTAATATTTCTACAACTTGCTGTAATCTCTATATTATCACTGTGATGATCAAGAATTTTAAACACTTGAGTAACACTATTGTCTACTTCTTTCCAGAACTGTAGCAAGACAGTTTTATGTTTGGCCGGTGCAGATATTTTGTATCATCCTGAACAAAACGCTCTTTAGAAGATAAGCTTTATCAATGACCGAAAGTTCACACAAAACAAGTTTGTATAAAATAATTTAGGAATTCTTTCATATAGCAAGCCACACAGCAAAACAAACATTGCAACACTATAAACATTCTAATACTCACCATGGATCAAGGAGGTATTAATTTAACTTTTGTAAAATGTACAAACTAAAAACAATTTCATATCATATGCCAATGTGATTCTGAGCTATACTGGTACAACCTTCTATTTCATGCAGGTTTGAAAAAGAAATAAGGTATCCTGCCAATTATTCAAAGCCTGTCAATAACATTATAAGGAAAAATACTTTCCACAAAGAACTTAGTTATATGTCTCCCAAGCCCCCATAATATGACTCAGTTACAATACTGAGCCAGGATGTCACAATCTAGCTGTCTTTTCTTTAAATATTTAGACTGTTAAATATAGGTAGATAAATTTATATATGTGATGCACAGATTTGAGATTGATATATTAGATTTAAGAAATTATCTGGGAATACTGTATTGCTACCTTACTATCATAGTTCCAGTATTAGTCTACAAATAAGGGTGGAAAGAGGGCACAGAAAAGATAGTGAAACATAGCACAGTAGACACAGTAGGCTACTGATTCACATGATCACGTATGAGTTTCAGACTAAAAATATAAACCAATTGTCTGGTCCTCAAGATTGTGATGAAAAGTTTGTAGCTCATGATGCAGACATAAGCAAAGTTAAGAGACTAATTAAAGTCTAAAGATGAACCTGAAAAGTCCTGAAATAATGAGGCTGCCTGTGAAAATCCCTGAGGGACCAAGCTCCACAAGCCACTGCTTATAGGCCCCTGCCACCAATCAGGAACAGGAGAAGGGACGTACTGAAACCCTGTGGCTGCTGTTCCTCAGGATCCCTTCCTCTGCTCTCTAGGGAAGCCATCTGCACCAAGCAGAATACAGTCAAGCCAAAGGGTTTTAAATACCTTGTCACCTAAGTTTTGACTTATATTTAATGTGGACACAGAGGGACAGACTAGCTGACACCATCAAGACAGCCAAATGTTCTCTAAGTGGCTGTAGGTGAGCTCATAACAAGGGTGTCTGTACCAATCTGCCCAATCCCTCCATCACAATAAACAGTGATGGAAATACACTATACCTTAACAACATATGCCCCACCTAGAAGAATAACTTTTGAGAAGAAAACGTATTACTAGGCATAGCTGACACAATTTAATTCATATTGAAAGTGTTTTGACAACCTACAACTGACATGAGAATTTACTTAAGATCTTTTTATTATGCTGCTTCTCTATGACCATGTATCTGTATTTATCTATTAGGTGTCAGTCAAAGCAAGCAATACTTCTGTTTTAGTTTGTTGACATAAGGGAATTTTTAACAGTACAAAGAACCTCCAGCTACATCACTTCAGCAATCTTTTCAGAAATGTGGGAAAAGGAAGAGGAATATCCAACTTTTTTTTTTAATAATCCTAGTTACTAGTGCCTGATGTTCTATTCTTACATTAAAATTTCAAGAAGGAAAAAATTCAAACTGTTGAAATATCCTAATAATTAACTACCTTGTACTCATGCTATGCATCCATTCAGCAGCATATTACTAACAAGTAACTGTATTTTTCCTATTTCTTTTATTATTTTTTTTAAGTTTTTCAGGCTACCAAAATAATCCTCTTCAGCATTTTTGCCGTTGCTACATAAATTGATTCAAGCTATGATAGGGGAAAAATACAGAGACCGAAAAACAGCAGCAAAAAAATATGTCACAATAAAGGAACTCAACACTATTAAAACCGTCAAAACAGAGAGAAACCCAAAGAAATCCAAGGCAGTCTGTCACCTTTGTGAGTGATAACACCAGAATCTCTCTAAAGAAGGACCATAAAAATGATTAAAGGTTTAAATAGTGGTGATATGCTAAATTTGTGAGAGTTCTTTCTTCAAGCAGCATGTGATCAACAACCACAGTGCTATTCAACATGCAATTTGATTATTTTCTTCAGCTACTTTCTTAACTGTGGCCTAATTAACATTGTATGGTTTTGAATTTGGGCCAGAAGATCCTATACGAAACTTTATCCTGAAGCAATTGTTTCCATTCTGATAGGACACACAGATGTAAGTAAAAAGACAACATAAAGCTAAAGCTTTGAAGTTTTTGACTTTGAGAATTATCAGAATTTATAGCTTTCTAGCATCTACTTAATTTACCTGCAGCAGTTCACTTCTCCTTTCCTGAGAAGTGTTTTCAAATAGCCAATGCCAGTGTAAATCACATCAGAGAAGAGAGCCACAGGATAACTTAGGAGTAGTCCAACCTCCTGCTCAAAAGCACGGTCGATTATGAGGTTGGATCAGGTTAGCAGGGCTTGATCCAGCCGAGTCCTGAAAGCCTCAAAGGATGCACAACACACACAGCATCACTGCAGAGCCTGTTCTAACACCTGACTGCTGTAGTGGAGGAAATGTTTTGCCTATTATCAAGGAATTTTTAAGTCTATTAAGAAGCTTGAAAGCTGAGTGTTATGTGCCTACCACATGTAACACTTAACACTCTTAATTTCCTGACCCATCATAAAACCATATACCTTTCTGAATAGAAATGATGGCAATATGCTCTGGACCAGCAGTAATTATCTCGTAATTTGCAATATTCTTGCTATATGACTGCTTGATAATAGAGTAAATAGCTTTTACTAGTATTGCTTTCACTGTTACAAACTGACTTAATTGAGCAAATTAATGAGTAAGAGCTAACCACTGCTAGAAATCAAGGTGAACTTCGATAAAATGTCAGTTTCTGGATTGCTAAACCTACGCTATAACCACAGGATAAAGAAGGAAAGAAGTAAGTGAGGTTTACTGCCAGTCACAGAGGTGATAAGAAAAACTGAATTTTCCAAACCAGCAGTCTAAATTCAAATTTTTCTATCCCTGCTGCTTGCCTGGTACTCAAAGTGCACATGGAAATTTTCAGTGAACTTGACTGGATTTTCTAAAAATACATTCAAGATTGAAAGCATTGATTTAAAGGTCAATTTTAGTCTCATATTATTCTCAAATGTGATTCACTATATGGTTCATTAAAAAGGTTAACTATTTTTGCTAGTAATCTCACTACGATGACAGAGGATAATCCTGATTCCAAAATCATGTATTAAAATACTTTAAAAAACCAAAGGGTATATTCTCAAAGTTCAGAATATTTTTACTGTACGCAGCAAATGCAGCTAAGAAACCACCGTAGGTTCCTTTGTACCTTTATGCATCATATGTGACAATATAAAAAGTCTTGCATACATCATTAATATTAATTATAAATGAAACATTTTGCTGTAGTCTAGAAAGCAAATAATTTTTTCCTTTTTTTTTATTCCAGGTTACCAATTGCTTGTAACAGCTGCTTTTGTCCCTCCATACTTTGCAGACAAATAGAGAATATTTAGATTAGCTATAGTAAGTTTGAGGTTACTATAGGATTTAAGCTGCTTCAGCAGCATGGTTGCAGGAACACAGTGTGCCATTTCACTGCATAAATATTAGTTAGATGCAACACTGGTCTTACTGATGCCTTTGACCAAGAACCCTTTGGTTTTCCTGCATAAAAATAACTCAAGGAGTTATTTCTGGTGTATTTTGTACTATAACAAGTTTTTGAAATTGTGTAATACCCCACCCTGACTCATTGCTCTGGCACTGACACACGGGAGCAGACCTGTGATTATGGTGCCTGGCCAGAGGACCTCGGAGGATGCAGCTCTTGGCTTATTTGCTGGTATTCACAGAGTGCAGACATGGCCCCGAGGGGACACCCCCAGGGCTGTATGAGCCCTGACAGACCCACTGGGTTTCCCCAACCTGCCCAGTAGCCCCTGGGGATGGCAGACCCCAAGGCAGCAGCACGGACACTCTCCAGTTCCCCATGGCCTTACACCCACCTTGCCAAGCCCACCCAAAAGCACCATGAGCCCCACACGTGCTTTTGGCAAGGGTGACCAGTGTTCAGCCTTGCTCCTAAGTCCGTATCAGGCCCCTCAAATCAGAAAAGCAAAACCATCTTCTGAAGACATGGACTTGCACAGGCCATAGAGCTTTTATTCATGGCATCCCTAGAAATGGGATTTAGGAAGGAAGCGCTGCCAGGAGACAGTCGCTGGGGATCTGATTAGACAGACAGCATTTAACCTAATCTCCTCTGCCACAAGCACATTCTGCTTCCTGTAATCAAATGTGATCACAGATGCAATTATTTAGGTGCATAATTCCACCAATTTAGACACCAAACTATTTCAGCTACAGGTGGAAAAAAAAATAACTGAAAGTAGAGGAATAAAAATGTGAGCATTGTTATGACTGGAGGCTGAACTACTAGACAGCTAAAAGTCATATGAAGATATAAACTTAGCAGGTTATGAGGTAAAACTTCAGAAGTCCCAATAATCTTCAAATATCTAAATAACAAGCATTTCTGAAAAGTTTGTCCCTTCTACAGGGTTATTTTGAAGACAAAGGATATCATTATGTGGTACTCCACATGTTTTGGGGGGAGCAAAACAACAGAGACTGTGTCTATCTCTGTCTATAAGATTTAGAGAGGTTATATTCATTTCCTGCATCCCCAGAAACAAACTGACAGTGTGTAGATGAGACATTTAGATTTGCAAGCTATGATATTAAGATAGGTACACAAGCACAGCTTTCTGAGGGATTGGTAACATAGAAAATTAAAGTCTACAGGTCCTGGGAAAATAAAAATTCCGGGCAGGATTGCTAATTACAGTGGTGTTAGCTCCATTCCTTAAAAAGTTTTCTTTTACTCTTTAAATGTGATAAGGCTTAACTACACATACAGATTCTGAAAATTCCTGCTCCAGAGAAGGGCTACTTCAAATGGGTAAGTCATGCAGAAAGGCAGGTGGGGGATTTGATGCCAAAATTCTGAAATCAAAAGAGGACAGAAACAACCTTGCTTGAACAACAGTCCCATTCTATCTTGCATCATAAGTAGCTAAATTATTTTGTTCTTTCTTTTTTCCCCCTGAAGTCAATGTAGCTTCAGCAATATTGATCACACTTTTATAAAGCTGTATAATGGTATTTTTAGAAGGACAGAATGAGTGATATTTATATTACCGAACACTGGAAAGAGACAAAAATAGATGGAAAGGCAAGAGTAGCCATCCCTCTGCTTTGTTTCAGATCTGCTCAAAAGCCACAGTAGGCATTAACAACAGAAATAGTAACAGCTGTCTGAAAAGAACAATACTGAGGACTGACTGCCTACAGAAGGGTGACTGTGAGAAGAAAGGGAAAGAAAATGTGTTTACTAAGAAAAACTAGCAAGAAGTGTTGTTTAGTTTTAATCTTTCTCCACTGTATTATCTACACATTACACTGATTAAACTGTTGGCACTCAATTTTACTGATTTATTTTATCTGCCTTCCAGCCCTTCTGTAGTTGACTTTCATATTATTTTGTATTCATGAGTTTCAGTTAGAATGAAAAAGCTTGGATTAAGAACCAGAGTGTTAGAGAATAACACTTCTGTATACACAAAATGGACATTTGTCATTACTCTCGTAGTTTTGCAGGTATGGAGGTTTTAATGATGATTTAAGTAACAAAAGAGGGGGAATCTCATTTAATTAAACTGTTAGTAAGAGGTTATGAAAGTAACCCTTTTGCAGAAGAATTATTTATATACTCACGAATATATGCAATTCTGGGCCTTTTTGCTTCTATGATTAAATCAAGAGTTTTGCAAATCTCTGTGACATATATAAAGTATCCACTGATACAAAGCTTTTGGAATGATACTACACTTTTAATAACTTATGTGGAATACAGTGACATAGTTGTAATCCTTAAAAGAACCTCTAAACATCTACATTCAATAAAATATAGAACACTTTCACTATTAACTTAAGTTGCAGGAGAATGTTTACAACAAAATGTGACAAGAGTACCTGAGCACTAGCACTTCTCTCTTTGGGAATATTTGTTAATACTAAAGGGTAAAACTCAGCAAGGATAAAAGAGAAAAGATACAAATGCATCTGAAGATTATTGTTGTTTGCTTATATAAAAAAAATATATAGTGACTGATTTAGTTTCTGAATGATATCTTTCTGCTAATGCAAAGAGATAATCTCTGTAAGTATTAAATACAATACAACTGAATGTATGCTAGGAGAAGACTTGGAATATTTACTTCCATTTATAAAAGTCAATGATGATGTTGATTTTTTCCCCTCAGTTTCCCATCCCACACCTTCTACCCTTCAAGAGGTGCACAGAATACCTATTTCAGTGCACTAGTTGCAATGTGCAGTTGCACTTGTAATTGAATTGTTGTCTCTGGATTGAGTTATTCAGAGTATTTTTTTTTAAGGTGTTGTACCATTCCCTTCAAAAGGAAGTACTATTGTTTTTTATTCTATAAGCTACTCTGGTTTTCTTTATTTGCTAAGTGCATGTCATTGGGACAGAGAACAGGTCAGGTACAGGGTACGTGCCTGGAGCAGTACAAAGCCAACCCAGAGGCAGTGGCGATCCCCAGAGGCAGCAGCCCCTATCTCTGCACCTCTTTTGCTCAGAGCCTCTGCCTCAGGGTTCAGGCATATTGGGAACAATGAGAAAGGGCACAACTACATTTTGACCTAGCTACTCTCAGCTGCAAGATATTGATGAAGGAATCACTGCACCAGCTGTAACTGAGAGCAGTCTTTACACTGCTTAAGGCCAGGCAGACCCCATAGCACAAAGACTGCGCAAACACGCTGTTCCCTATCTTAGAAGCTATATCTCCTCTTTTGAGCAACTTTGGGAAAGACAAGATACAAGTAATTTCACAAAAAAATAATATTTGCAAAAAAGTTTTTTAAAGCATTGTATTCAGCTTGTTGCTAGAAACATGAAGCTCATTAACACCGCTATGATTTTTACTGGTGAAGTCCCCAAAATATTTAGAGATGTAATGATATGAATGGAGTTGCACATTGCAGCAAGATGCACTCTTTAGTTTGTCTTCTGAAGCTACACTGTCAAAATGTAACAAACATGACAACTTTAGCTACCACAATTTGATAAAATGCAACCAAAATAGAATGGCGTTAGTTTCTAAAGTTGCCATAAAAATTACAACTCATCACTGCTTAACTCTTGACAAGATTTTATGTACTAAAAACAGTTATGAAACCAAATAACCACTCATGTAGTTTGAATTTCACTTTTATGTGAGGGACTAGCAGAAGACTATTTGTTGCTTCAGTCCCACTGAAGCTGCAATTTTGAATGGAACTTGACTCAGAGTTTCATACACTGTTAGTCCTTACATATATGATTAGTCCCATTTAGGTCAAAGAAAGGAAAAGGAATTAATTCATGGAATATTCTTGAATTTATATGAGGTAAAAGCTAAATGTGCAATGGTCATTACTGGCTTAAAAATAAAAAATAAAAACAATACATTTGATTTTCATTTAAATGAAAGTACTTCATCTGCTGAGAATGATATTTTACACATAGCACTTTTTTCTCCTAACGTTTATTTAATATATGAATTTTAAGTAGAGTATAAATTACTTCTTCTGAAAAAGAATATGCAGTTTGATCAAGCTGGAGTGAACAACCTCCCCAGGAAATCCATCATGAAGCATTTGATTTGCTAGAGGAAAATGAAATTTGCCTAGTAATTTTTTTTAAGAATTTTCCACTGGACTTCCAGTGGTTCAGTTTATAAAAGAGCTATGATTTGAGTGGCATTAGTACTCCACATGCTCTAAGAAACAAAGGTCTGGGAAGGAGAAATGAAAGAAAATCATCCTTGGATATAAAAATAACTTCAGTTTTTTAGGTTAGGATCTTAGCTGGTATAGTGCCTCCAACTTTTTTCAATCATAGTCAAATAACCGCCAACCAAATAACCAGTCTGGAGTGTGAAAAAGCCCTGTTAACATGACCCTGGCCAGCTTAACTCTCTGACAGACTTTTTACATGACTCTAGCAGTAAAGGACTCCAAAACTGGAGACAGAAAATCTGAAGAAAAGTCTGAGAGCAAATGCAGAGCAGGGCTGCGCCGTTCATCTCCCTTGCAGTGTGTGACACCCAGGAGCTGCTGAGTTGCTGAGACAATGCAGGGCAATGCTGAGCTGGCTGCAAGCTCCACTAAGCACCACACCAGTCTCGAGCTGCTCAGGACCCCAGTGGGGCAAGACAGATGCACATCACCCTGTGCACTTTCCTTCTTGACCCATGTGGGTATTCTGAGCTCCTCCTTATGCTGGGAACACACCAGAACATCACCGATTGCTTCTGGCCGCTTTGTCCAGGCCATGCTGGTGTTTGGCTGGACCAAGAAGAGCCTTTCCTGTGCCTCTTCTCTCCTCGCACTCACAGAATCTTGCTTTTGACCTCCAAGAGAGCTGCCTGAGCAGTTTTTCTTTTCTGGAGAACTGTGTCTAAATGTGGTACTATGGCAGGAAAGGGGATAATGTGACAATCAATGAACTCCCTCTTTGTGCAAATCTTAGTGAATTTTTGTTTGCCACACAAATTCTCACCACATTACAACAAATGTGGTATTTGCAGCAAAGGAGAAGATCAGCCATAGTGAAATACCAGCCATATCGTACTGAGAAAGCAAACATACAGCAAAATATATTTTATTAGCAGTAATGTTTTAATTTTAAATCATCTGCCTGGAACAATATTAAAAACAAAGGTTTTGTATGCATAAGTTCTGTGCTTGAACAGTAGATAACTAGAATTTCATGTCGACACTAAAGAAAAAATAAAATATGATTTGCTCATCTTACTGTGGAAAAATAAACATTTCCCTGCAACTACTGACATAAATCCTTGAAAATCTATGAAATGATCTGACACCAATAAGTGGTTTTCCTGGAAAATATTACAGATCCAGCAAAGTCAGCTGTTCTAACTCTGTCACTTTTTTCCCCAAGTAATTCTCAAGAAGTACCAGTCTGGGATAATATCAAAACCCGTGTGTTTCCATTTTCTGACATCAGAAATAACAGCTCCTTCCATCAACTCTTGCTTATTCCTTATCTATCATTGATCCTGGTATATAACATCCAGGATAGTTGATTTTCTTAGTTAATCTCTAATTTTATTTTAAAAATACCAGACAAGATTTTCAGCACTCACCTCTAAATATTAAAAAGGCTCCACAATACTTAAAAATATGATTGTACTGTACTAAGACCAGAAACTGGAGACAATTGATAAAATTTGATTGATTTATGCATATCTTGATTGAAGTGAAAAAAAAAAAATCAAAGGTTCCTGGCATAGTTTTTCACTGCAGCATTGTCTTTATAGCAGCTGTAGAAGAATGCAGGTTATTTTCATTGTTTATTAAAAAGTCAAATTTGTTCAAAATTCTTTTTAATCTCATATTTTAAAATAATTCTGAAATAAAGTCTATTGGTTAAAATGATGACTAACATCAGAATACCACTTTCAGTAGACGAGATTATCACACATTATATCAAGTGGCAGCATAAGAGTAATAGTCTTATATTAGTAATTATGACTGCACACTTTGATTCATCCCTTTGCATTCAGGAACAGATATTTTGGAAGAATGAAAAGATAAGGAGCAGTCTATTATTTATTTATTTTTAAGATGTATTAAGAGTTGAGCTGGAATCCTAAAACAGAATATCCCGAAGTTCTGCATCAGTTTTCCAAAGTCAAAGGACTGCCTACAAAATCTCTCTTTAAAGGGCTTTGCTCAATAGTCCTGTCAACATTTCTAGATCTTGATACTGTTAGAAATTTGAAGCTTTTCTGCACTGTGCTTGTGATACTGATTTAATCCTTCACCTTATCCTGCCCCACCAAAAATTTGTACTCTAATCTTTGAGGCTCTGGTTCAGGTTCAAAGTAAATTGTCCAAATTTATCTCCATGTGTCACAGAGAAGTAATACCCTTCTCTTTTTTGTCTTGGTCTCCCTTTTCTCCTCAATGTCTTACATATATTTAATCCAGATTAAAAAATACAGCACAGATACACTCCACATATTAAAAACTCTACCAAAGATGCAGCGATTGATGGAAAACAGTTTGACATGGTCACAACAACCACTTGCAGGATGGCTCTCACAACACTGCCCTTGAAAGGGCAGTTTAGGGTTATCTGCCAACCCACCAACCTCTCACTATCCCAGCGGGATACTGAACTGGATTTGGCACTTACAGAGCAACGAACACCTCAAAGTATTTTACATGCAGTGACACCAACAGTGTCGGTTAGGTTTCATTGTTGTTGTTGGATGGGGTTTTTTGGGGGGAGGTGGTGGTATCATTTTGTTTGAGTTTGGGGTTTTTTTTTTCAAAATACCATATTGCCTCCTAAAACATCATTGCTTCCAACTGCTTATTCCCCATCTGATTACAAAATTATTATCACTTGTTTATGACAATTTCCACAGCATCCATTGTAATCTCAGAGTGCTGTGACTTCAAGTGGAAAATAAGCACCATAAATCCATGCTAATGTCACCTGTTACAAAACAAAAACAAGAGAAAAGGAAAACAGAAACTGTCATATGTGAAACAGGAGTGTCAACATAGAAAGCATGTCAAAGCTTTCAGGAAATATTACTGTATTCTTCTTATAATAAAGATGTCAGTTCAGCACAGTAAGCTTTCAGCTGAGCACAATACTCTCAACACCCCTAAGTCACATTGCATAGCAGATGTTAAATGTAAAATCCATTAGGACCAATTAGATTCTACAGAAGAAAAAAGCTAGTAATAGCATGCACAGGCAATCTTGCATTACTCAACAGTACTGAGAGATACAGTGAGCCACAAAAAAAATCACCCCAAAAACATTAAACATGTAAATTTCACCCTTTTCTCACAAAGACGTCAGCCAACAGAAGACATGTTACAGTGCTTGCAGCCACAGGAAAAAGCAAGGTGTCCCATCTCCAGTTGGAAGCACTTTTGTGAAGGCCATAACCTACTGCATATCAACAGGTAATTAATTAATCTGTCACCCTCTATGACAGTGTGAAACTAACCAGCAGAAGAGCTTGAGCATCCTTCCCAAACTGCATATGCATTTCATGTTACACTAGCCTGACCCAAGTCATCCTCATGTACTAAGGTGAGTCTGTTTGATGCCTTCTCCCAACCACCTAAAAACAGAGACTAGACAAGAGTAAGGGGATAAAGGTAGGTATTTATTTGAAGGGCCTTCAAGGTACACCCTGGGGAGCCAGAGGCTGCTTCCACAGAATGGACCCAAGATGGGCGACAGGTCACGAGTTTTTGACACAGATATAGGTTTGGTCTATTTGCATATCAGCATAAATTCACCAATTAAAACTTTAGCATTTTTCAATTCCTCCACCTCTTTTATGGTCCTAGTTTANTCAACATAGAAAGCATGTCAAAGCTTTCAGGAAATATTACTGTATTCTTCTTATAATAAAGATGTCAGTTCAGCACAGTAAGCTTTCAGCTGAGCACAATACTCTCAACACCCCTAAGTCACATTGCATAGCAGATGTTAAATGTAAAATCCATTAGGACCAATTAGATTCTACAGAAGAAAAAAGCTAGTAATAGCATGCACAGGCAATCTTGCATTACTCAACAGTACTGAGAGATACAGTGAGCCACAAAAAAAATCACCCCAAAAACATTAAACATGTAAATTTCACCCTTTTCTCACAAAGACGTCAGCCAACAGAAGACATGTTACAGTGCTTGCAGCCACAGGAAAAAGCAAGGTGTCCCATCTCCAGTTGGAAGCACTTTTGTGAAGGCCATAACCTACTGCATATCAACAGGTAATTAATTAATCTGTCACCCTCTATGACAGTGTGAAACTAACCAGCAGAAGAGCTTGAGCATCCTTCCCAAACTGCATATGCATTTCATGTTACACTAGCCTGACCCAAGTCATCCTCATGTACTAAGGTGAGTCTGTTTGATGCCTTCTCCCAACCACCTAAAAACAGAGACTAGACAGGAGTAAGGGAATACGGGTAGGTATTTATTTGAAGGGCCTTCAAGGTACACCCTGGGGTGCCAGAGGCTGCTTCCACAGAATGGACCCAAGATGGGCGACAGGTCACGAGTTTTTGACACAGATATAGGTTTGGTCTATTTGCATATCAGCATAAATTCACCAATTAAAACTTTAGCATTTTTCAATTCCTCCACCTCTTTTATGGTCCTAGTTTACACCTTTTGGGCCTAGGACAGCCCGAGTGTCCTTGAACAGCAAGCTTAGAGAGGCTTTGTTATGTCTATCTGGCCTAAGAGAGCAGCTAACAAGCTACAAGAAACTTTAGAGTTACACACTAAGCAGTACAGGATTTGAAAAATATAGAAATTAAAACCTAAGGCATCATGTTAATAGCATGGAGCCAAAAAAAAAAAAAACCTTGTGGTACTCTCTGATAGAGCCTTTTCACTACCATGTAGAAGTTTACTCCTTTAACTGACCATTAAGAAACAGAGACAGGATTTGTAATGGACACGTGGAACAGATCTATGAGCGCTTTTCAGAACTAAGCCACCAATGCAAGGTACAGGCTAAATTCTGGCCATGTACTAACTGTGTAGACAAATGAATCCGTCACTGCATACACGATAGCTTGAACACCACTGGGGGCAAAGAACTTAATATTTCTTTTACAGGATTTATACATACTAAGAAGGAAGGTCTATTTTTTTATTTGTCATGACATATTGCCAAAGGCTTAAGCATTATTTCCTAGTAAGAAGTTTCAAACAACCTCTGGTTCTTCAATCAGAATAAGTCTGCAAGAACTCATCTCTAGATATTAAGCAGTTCATAAATGAGTTAAATATATATGCAGTTTCCCAGGTGAATTTGATCTTCCAAAACGTTTAAGAACATAAAGTAATTTCCATTTTTTTAGAAAAGTGATAATCATTTCAACTCAAAAAACCTACCAAAGTTTGAAAGATCCTAGAAGCAGATCTGAAATATGTTTCACAAACCTCAGATTAAACCTTTGTCTTTCTTTAGTAGCTCTTGGGGAGAAACTCATTCAGCTACTTATGACCTAAGAAAACCAACAGAATGAATATATCCTCATGTATGTTTCCAAGCATTTTCCTATCCGCCATTACTAGGAAACAGAATTGTCCACAGTCCTCAGGAGAAATGATGAAAAAGAAGTTTATGTGACTGCTACAGACTTACAGACCAAGAAATAATACAGTTGCTGTTGGTAGCAGATGCTCATGCTGTGAATAACAGATGTAAATGCAGGTACAGCTTTTTACAGTGGGATATAAAACTAGGTTTCTTCTTTGCTAGCACCAAATAAAGTCTCAGGCATTGTCCAAAACTGGAATAGGCTCCCTAAAGTCTTTTGTCTTTATATTTTTTTGCCTGTAAGACACAGTCCAGGGTTGGACATGAGAGCTCCTGAAATCAGCAACTTCCCATCTAAAACTGCCTCCTTTTTGGGATTCATGGGGACATTTGGCAAGGAATAAATTGAAGAGCAACTGCTCTTTTCTTTGTGTATTAAGCTCTGCTTGTGAGCAAGGAAGGAACAGAGCCCTGGCTAATGCTGTTGGACAGCCCACAGCCAGTAGTCCTGATCCCTCTTCCCACTCCTAGTGCAGACCACTAAGGCTTCCAAGGTTTGCTCTCCCTTTGCTGGACTCTTGTGCAGCTGTCAGGCAAGGCAACAGCACACACATAATCCATCCAGGGCATATTATAATTATTATAATAATAAAGCGTTGTTTTATCAACAGTCTCCATCAATTGGACATCTAGTCAGACTAAAAAAAAGAGAACAAAAAAACTAAAGCATTTACTTCGGGCACTGTTTCACATGTCTCTCTTCCCATTTCAGTGACTTTCTTAAGTGTTGTTTCCATCTTGCTATATTTTCGATAAATGCACCTGATCATACAACAATGTATAGTCGTTATACAGAAAGGTTTCTAAATGCCTAACAAGCAACCAAAAATAAAATATGCTCAACATCTTTTCAGCCTACTTTTATCTTAGCCAATTTTTGCATTCAGAAGTAAAACAAAACAAAACCCCACCCAAAAAAATAAGCAAAACCATAGTTTTTCAGTTAACTGTATCAATTTAAGTAATTAACTAACTATTTTACTTTTCACAACATCAGAATCTTGAAGACCGAAAATCAAAACAAAATTATGACATACAACATCCAGTTCATCCCCGGCATTATCCTACCTAAATCAGTGGTATTACACTGGGGATTAATTTGGAACACTGATGTGAATTGGAGGACTGTTCTATACAGGAACCTCATCATAAAATATACACAAAAAGTAACCAGAACGTTATAAGTCTCGCAAATGCATAGAAAAAATTATGCACCTGCAAATCTATTTCTAAGCAAACAGTACATGCTATTTCAATGCGAAGTTTTTACTATTTAGAAAATAATTATGCCAAATTTTCTGAGAAAGAAGGTTTAATAATTATGTAAAATACTTGACAGAATTCCACCCAGGAGAATGTGAAGCTCCTCTAGAGCTCAGTTTTCACATATCCTATTGAAGTATGACCAGTGATAAGTTACGCAATGAATCTTCAAAAACTGTTTTCATCCAGTTTTAAAGATTGATCCGAGTACTCAAGTCTGCTCAGCAAAGGGTAGTCACCACCTATACAGCAATGTAAACTAATGAATTTCTCCTCCCAGTAGAAAACCATCCACCTTTCCCTCCTCTATTAAATACTGTGCCTAAGTTCAGTTTTGCAGGGCAAACAGGTTGCTTCTGTTCAGCTGCCTTACTAGTGAAGTTAGTTAGAGGCTGCATCTCCCACCTCACCACAGAGGCAGGCAGATGCTCTGCCAATTCATCCCTTCTTTGCTCAGGGAGCGTGAGACCACACAGAGGCAGGAGAAGAAAGAAGTGAATGCAGAACAACACCTCTCTCTTCCGCCGGCTCGCTGACTCTCAAACACATCTGTAATGTTTAAGGCTGCCTCTGCCTTTCAAAGACAAATCTCTGCCGGTGATGGTGTTCTCCATCCAGCTGCGGTTTCATGACCTGAACCCGCTGCTCAGCCAGTGCCCTACATAGCACTACATACTTTGCCAGATGGAAACTCATTCGTCATCGCTCCGTTTTCCTATCTGCGAGTCACCCGAAACCTTTAAGGCTACCCACAGCCAACCAACGAAGTTGCTTAGGAGTTGAGTACTGGCTATGGAGTGGTTTATTTCCTCTTTTCCAATTTTCATCCACCTTGGAGCCAGACTCTTTTTTGTTCCTTGGGAAGTTGGCTGCGCCCTCGCTGCCCGTTCCCTCACGGGGACCGTGCCCAAGCGCAGTGCGCTCACTTTAAGGAAACGCAGCGATAAAATATTAAAACCCTTCCTTGCTCGGGGATCTCTGCGCCGCCTCGCTGGCGGGGAGAACCGCAACCCTCCGCGCCGGAGCCGGAGCTGCGCCCGCCCCGCACCGCTCACCGCGCACCGCGCCCCGCGCCCGCCCAGCAGGGCAGGGGCACCCCCCGGGAACGTAGCCACCCGATCCGTAATCAGCGACACTTCCCCCGGGACACCCCGACACGTGGGGGCTGGCTCTCCCCTCGGCACTGAAAGGCGGGAGCAGCCCAGGCTGCCCCACGGCGTGTGTGTGAGGAAATGCTCCCACGCCGCGCTCCGGACGGGGCATTTTAGGCAGTCCTGTCCCGCCCCCACAACGCACAAATGAAATGTGAACTATGGCGGTGACAGAGCGGAGTGGGGGGAAAGGGGGCAGCCCCCACCTCTCTCCAGCTACATGTTGCTTTGGGACATCAAGGGCTGCGGGGTGCAGCTGTACTTTAAGGGCACACCGCCATGCACCCGCCGGGGACAGGGACGAGGGGGACGACACCGGGGCGCGGGCAGCACTTACTGAAGAAGATGTACTCGGTGTAGCTGCTCCAGATCTTGTCGTCCCTGTACTGATTGATGAAGGCGGCGGTGCCGGTGGAGTTGCAAGCCACCATGTGGAAGCCCGCCTCGGAGAGCCGGTCGAAGGCTTGTTCCAGGTAGGTGAATTTGAGGTAGAAGCGGGAGGTGTACTTCTCGGGGGGCCGGTCGGGGTCACGGCTCTCGTTGAGGGTCTCTCCGAAGACCTCCTTGGCCAGGGCGATCCTACCGCACACCATGATGCGGGCGACGCGGCGGAACTTGGCGTCCGCCTGGTTGTCCCGCACCGTGGTGTAGGAGCCGCGGTAGCCCACGGTGAGGAAGCCCGAGCGCTTGTCCAGCGCCGCCCGCTGAAGCCGGTCGCTGCTGCCCTGCGAGTTGCTATCCTCCAGGTCGCTCTGGCAGCCCTCGTCGTTGAGCGAGCTCTGCTTGGTGACCTTGGGCGACAGCAGCTTCACCAGGTCGCCCAGCTGGAAGTACTCGGCCTCCCGCAGGAGTCGTTCCTTCTCGGGGAAGTGCTCGGGCAGCGCCAGCTGCTTGTCCCGCAGGTAATCCAGCACGTACCTGAAGAGGAAGCCGTCGCGGTCGATGAAGAAGCGCGCCCGGCTGTCCCTGGGCAGCTGGCGGGCCGCTGCCGGGCCGCCCCGGCACGGGGAGAACATGGTGGCCAGCGTGCTGTCCGGGACGCTGAGCAGCGTGGAGTGCCTCGTCACGTACACCTGGCCCCCCACGTTCAGCTCCACCACCTCGGGGAACGGCGAGCCCGACGGCCCCGATACCATGTCGCT
>VYXC01001358.1:227113-286312 GCA_013397175.1 Platysteira castanea
TTTGAAATCATTTTTTTCCCCCCCTTTGAAAATCTCCCCCAAATGCCTCTGCCTCTCTTACACTGTCGCTCCGGTCGACACTTGCTGTGCTAGAATGATGGTCGTCCTTCCAAGAGTAGCATCCGGCAGGATGCATATGACAGCTTTTTTCCCCATCTTCCCTCTATCAGCATGCCTTTAATACGAGTGAAGAAGGCATTTAATTGAGGGCACAAAAGAAACCACCGTTCAGCTGTGCTGGTGGCAAAAACGTAATGGGTCCTGGTGGGACACAAATGCTGTATTTGATGTTGTGAGGCTTCACTGTGGCAGGGCACACTGGGATCTTGATTTTTAGAGACACTAAACATGCTCTCTATCTTGATGATGGAATTGGGGTGATTCGGAGCAGAAGAAAAAGTCAGCTGCCTTTAGGATCCAGATGACAGACGCTGATTTGGCACACATTAGTGTCTGGATTTTTTGGCTGTGAAGCACCTCAATTTGTACTCTTATTTAAGCAGTAGAGTTTTTAATTTTTATTTATTTGTTTCTAGCGAGAGCCACAGCTCACCTGCATCCAGATTTCTGATGCATGTATTTCCAGGCTGTGCTGTTGGAGTATATTAGAGCCCAGATTTGTGCTCATGCGTTGACTGAGAGATGTACAATTGAGTTTGCCAGTAAAAACCAAGGCCTAAACCTGACTGCATTTCTCTGACTACCAGTGCCAGGTCTAAGTGTGACTGTTAAGCTGGGTGGTTCATACATGGGAACATTTTAGCTTTGTTTTTTTATAATACTTTAATTGTTAATGTTAAGTTAAATGTTTAAGTGTTAATGTTAAGGGTTCAACCATTGATTGTTCCACACAGGCAGGAGCTCAACTCATTCTTCATTTAAACTAGAATGACATCAGGCCTGAGGATAAAAGTCATCAGTTTGCAGGTAGATAGCTGCAGTCTATCACTTCCTCACTAGTGTGCTGTGATCAAGATGACCGGTCATGCAAAGCTTGGTCGGGCTCTTTAAACCACTAGTGAAGACTTCTCTGCTTTAAAGCAGTAACGTACACGTGTCTACAGCACTTCATCTGACCTGTCTTATACAGCTCTTTCAGGGTGGAATGAATCTGTCCGTGGTGCTACTTTTCTCACTCCATTTGCTATAGATTAACCCTAAATCTGTGTTTAGAGAGATCTCCTTTAGCTTTTACAGGGCTAGTGCTAGAAGAGGCACATCCACCACCCACTCACTGGATGGAGAGTGTTGTCCAGACTGAGAAAGACTCCTAGAAAATTAGATGTGTTGTGCTTCAAACATAAGAATTTTGTGGAAGTTAAGGGTCATGCAAACAAATGTGCAGGAAAGATTTCAGGAAAGATTTCTGCAGTGCCCCCCACCTCCCCCCCAACCACTTAACCACTTACTGAAATCAATTAATAGTTTTGGAAAAAAAATAACTGCAAATTAAGTAAACTAAGTAGTGAACTAAGTAAACTAAGTAACTAAGTAAACTAAGTAAACAAATTTACTGAAACTAGGTAAACTTTTGTCTCTTTCCTTGTTTATTTTGTTTGAAATGGTCTTAAAGGCCAGAAAAAAAACATTCAAACTGCTGGGCAAGAAAGTAGGGCATCATTGTTTATTGACAATTTTGCTGTATGTGTCTGTAGTTTAATTCCTTTGGATATGAGAGGAGATAGTTTTCATTGTCTCGTTCATTTCTGTAGGGGATATTGTTTCTCCTGAGGATTCAGATGAAATGTTTCTGCTGATTTCTAAGAGGACAGATTTCATGTCCACCATCTTCTGTGTTTTATAGAATAATAGTTTGCCCATGTCTAAGACAACTCATGCCAGAGCATTGCATGGCTATGACACGGCAGCACCACACTGATGAGCAGCACTGAGCTGTTCCTATGAGCAGTGTAGTGCCATTAGCAAAAGGTTAATTGCATTTCTTTCTCCCCTCCAGAAGCCCACAGCTGCAGCAGAACTGTATCTTGAACATTCTCTCTCATGACTTGTGTTTGCAAGGATGTGTAATTTAAGGATACATAGTTTGACAAGATAGAGTGAGATCATTTGCCACACGGAATTACCAGAGTTTGTCACTTTGCATCGAAGTCATGCATAAAAATAATATTAATGTATTACTTATGGAAGTAAGAAGTTTCTTCTCAGGATTATCAGCGAAAGAAGGGAGAATCTGTGCTACAGTCTTCCTAGGCTCAGCAGCCACTGTGACACTTGAAAAATCCTTATACCAAATGCTTGCAGTCACTTCTGTACTAAGCTCGTGTATGCTGCCTATTACTTGGTCAGCTCATGCTTTGTTCTGTGAATATGCTAGGCCCAACAATGTCTTTGTCTGAGTTGATGAAAATAGGCCATATAAACTCCAAAGGTAATTTTTGGTGAGAATGGGTAGAGAGAACTTATCTGTGCTGTATAGAGTAAGAACAATCTTCTTACAGGTTTGCACTATGTAATGCAGCAGCATCCTGCAGTGCTATTTGAGTGAAGACTAAGGGCAGTACAATGGAAAAAAAGTAAATCTTTAAGTACATAAGTAAATATGCTTAAGATATGTAATGGTTTCATAAGCTTCAGGTATGTAATGGTTTCTGATGCTCAAAGCAAAGAAGAAAAAATGCAGGTGGAAATTTGTCATGGTCTGTTTCCTGCTCTGTTAGGAGTGTTTTGTGATAGGGCGAAGAATTCATGTTGGTTGGAGATTCCCCCAGGTAGGCACACTGGTACAAGCAGCAGGCAGCAACAACAGCCCTTTTGGAAGTAGCCTGGAGGGGCACAGTCAGGACAAGTTCTCAGATAAAAAACTTCTTTTCACTGTAGTCCTTTCTGCCCTGGAGTCACTTGGTGTGCTGGTTTGACCAGTCTGCATGATAAATTTGACTTACCTGAGAGGATCATGCTGAGAGAGGGGGAAACAACAGAAAAGAGGGTCAGGAAGATCATCCAGACTACATCATGTAGATCAATCAGGTCATTCTAATGAAACATGCATGTAGATAAAAGTATGCATTTACTGCTGCTCAGACAGTTCTGAAATGGAAATTAGGATATCAGGAATTAATAAATTTACTTGGCTTATTGCTCAGTCAGGTTTTGAACTGATTTACCCAGTTAAAGGTAACTTTTTTACATATAAAAAATGCAAAACTTGTGAAACTGTATTTGGTAAAGTCGTTAAATAAAACATTAGCGTTTCTGAGGAGAGAGGTGAGAGTTTTCTTCAAAAGAGACTTGTTTTAAAGACACACTTGTGTATGATTTTAAAAAAAAAGAAAAATCATTCACTAATACGATACAGGGTGATTGGATAACATGAAATGAAGGATACATAACCACTTCTCAAATTAAATTGTAAAAAAAAAATCTTATTTCTCTATGCAAATGTACAACCAAATAGAGGATAATGTGGAGTAAAATAAGAAATACTCCCTTAGAGAGAGAATTACAAAAAATTCTGTAGTCCCAGTATGGGAATAAATTAGGTGAACTTTTTTATTAAGGAGAAAATTCTTCTGTTAGGCTCCTGGTGAAGTCAAAGGGATTTGGTCCTTTGTCCTGAGTTACAGGAGCAGATATCAAAAGTAGTTCATGATGCAAAAGAAGTTGCAGATGATTAACATGAGCAGATCTGCAATAATTACAGAAATCACCTAATAAGCATTTAAGATCATTATGTTGTATTTCAAACAGTCATCAGTGCAAAAAATTATATTAAAGTTGTAGATAAGAGTGTGACAAATGGCCAGCATAACCATATTTCCAACGCTGATGTACTCTGGCTCAGTAAGCCTGGAAGTCTTGGCCACTTTCACAATTCCTTCTTTCCTTTTGGTTGTCATTTCTGTCATTTTCACAATTATTAATATTTTCCTGTGAAGGATTCTTAGATCTTACTTGTTTCTCTGTTGGCAAAAAAAGCATAATTTCAAAGTACTGATTTTTCTAAGGACTTTGAGCTTGTCCATTTTCCATCCACCTACCAGTCAACACTTCAATATATATGTTACATTTGTTCCTTATTAGCTCATTTGTCACATTTTCCTTCCAGTCCTAAAATTAATCCTTTTTAAACCTTAGATGAATTTATATGTAACATTTCATTATTCCAAAATGATTGGAATTCTGTCCTACAAGAATTTTAAAATGTTTGAATTTATATAGGTAATTCCCAGAGTTAAACAGAAGCATTCATACATGTAAATGTGCTGTGGGAATTTGTATATTCAGAACTTAAACAGTATTGTATACAGTTAGGTTAGGACTCTGGATTATTTAGTTGCAGTACTGGGACTTAAATCAGAAGAAATTAGCCTTCAGGCCTGATTCTGGGAATTTGGGGACTTTCTTTACAGTCCATAGTAATTCATACTAATTCAAGTTGCATTTGAAACATAGCAAGTAGTTATTAAGGTATTAAAAATGATGCATTCTCAGGGAAAAAAAAAGGCCTGGTGAGAAGTTTTGTTAGCCATGTTAATCAAGAAAGAATTTATCAACTTTTGCTTCCCAAGGACTGTAACTTTCACTCACTAATAGTTAATGTATCTGTTTTCTGGCAGTGTTTACAGAGATTACCACAGTGAAGTCGGCTCCGTCATACTGTGGCTGGAGTGATTTGTTTGAATTATTCATCATAACAGCTGCATTAGCTTTACCTGACAAATTCTTTGGGTCTAGAGTCACTTTTCACTTATGAAAGTTAAAATGATGCCTGTGCTTTCATACTGTAGCAGTTTTGAGTATTCCCTACACTGTGCTAACAGTACCAAGGTGAAACCAAAAGAAAGAATAGCCCCAGGAATTATAAACCAGTCTAGCTTTGTTAGAATATTTCAATTGTATTTTTTTACCCCAACATACATGAGAATAATTTGATTATTTATATTATTGGATTTATTCCATTAAAAGTGCACAATTTCTTTTTCATCACTGAGATTAGCACTTAGAATTAGCATTCCAAAAGTACTTAGTTCATAGTTCCTTTTCAGAGTAGAAATTTGTCTTCTATGTAAATTTACACTAGCCTAAATCTGATTAAATTCTACCTTCATTGTGTCAAACTCTACATTTAACATATTCTGCCTATAAACACCCCCATAGCAAGAATCTGTTCACTTGCTGTTAATTAGGCCTAATAGGCTGAACAGTTATGCAACTGTATTCCAAGTATGACAATGACATTTTTCTCACTTTTCTCAGTGTAGGCTGTATTTAGCATTTGAATATACTATTTTTTTCCCTCCTTCATTCATTTATCTTTTTTTAAAAAACCCATCTTTTAAATGTTGATCAATGTAAAGTCATTTCCATAGAAGTACTGCTTATTGATGTTCTGCTCAGCTGCTCATTTCTTTCTTATTCTCAAGCAGCAATTTACCAGAGCCTGCTAAAATGAACAGCTTGACAGAACAAACATACGTATATGGTATCATATGGTTTCCTGATAGTGAAGTTAGGCTATATTTCATAAATACTTGACTCCTCAATATTAAGACATATAATATGGTCACTTGCTATAGCAACAGTTTATATGCAATTACACACCTTTTTGCTGCCATCAGAACAGGGAATCTCAAATTCTCTTGCTGGCACTCCTTTGTGAATGTAAGTTGAATGAAATACAGAAACTTCAGGTACTGATAGGACATAGGTGTAGTGGTACACACTTGTGCTGGAGCAGCTACAGTCTTTATGCAAATAGAGATTTTTATTTTCCTGTATTTTGATGGAGTCTACACAGCTCTTTTTGGTTTCAGCTTGTGTTTGCAGTGTTCAGGAGTTCTGACAAGTAGGCACTTAGTGTCTGAGTGGGTATGAATCTGCAGTCTAGCACACAGAAATGAATGCAGAGTGTTTATTTCAGGAACTCCCTACAGCAGGGCAAATTATGGCATCTCTAAACTCAGTATAGATTTTTCCTGTTTGCTTTAGGTTGTCTAATTTTGGAACAGATGATCATAACAATATTTTCTGTCTTCATTAAGGGGGAAAATTTCAAAGAAAATACAATACACAATGCTCTCTTAGCTTAAGATTATGCTTGAGTTTCTAAATGCACAAAACCAGGAAAAGTCATTATTCTGGTAATATCCTAACTTGCCATATTGTGTGTCATTGTTTCTGTTGGTGAAGTGAAAAAGGAAGAAGATATGTCAGGCATGGCTCTGATTCTGTAAAACAATTAAGGCCAGATTTATAACAGAATATTCAAAAATCTATCCTGATTCACAAAATTTAATATGACTGAAGCCTAAACAGGAGGTAATACTTTGGCACTGGACATATAAGCATTTTTGCAATATCTGAAAACCCTTATTGCTTATGATGAGAGTACTGATTAATGTAAAAGTATTCACATGAAGTGCAGGATCAGAGACTATACTAAGTCTTTGCTTCTGTGTCAGTTATACTGCTGTTTCTTTAGTAAAAAATAGTATTTCTATAAAGCATAAAACAATAATTCATAATGCTTTAGAGCTTACTGTCTACTCATGTCATTCGCAAGAGACAAAATAGCATAATGAAATATGATTACTTGTTTGTAATTTCCATATACTTTTATTCTTTCTTTGTGTACTTGATATTTTCTTCCTGATATTCCCTTGTAAAACCAAATCAGAATACAAAGATAGAATTTCTTTGTCATGCAGGGGGCTGCGTTCACAAAAGAAAGCTGCAGAAGGTGTTATAATGATAAATTAATGATAGCTTTAAAAGAAAAAAGTATGGAAGTGACAAAGCTCCAAAGAATAGCACAGTAAATTAACACAGGAGAATGAAAAAGTCAGTAGTACTAATAACAATGTGCATTTGATTTTGCAGCCAACCAAATTTTTATCACTATCAAAATAATATTAAGCCATAAGAAAAAAATAATAAAGCAAAATTTCTAGTAATGGCTGCCTAAAAGGATTTAGAGGTTTCTGGCTCCCAAGCTTTAGAAGACAATAAAATAAAGTCAGGAAAATAGACAAAAACCAGACACATAACACAGTTAAAAACATTTTGGTTCAAATGCTGTACCTTACTATTTTCCCTTGCTGTCATGTTGATAGTTTGTAACTGTTCTGTGTTGTAATTAGCAGACTTTTTAAAAGATATAACTATATCTTAAATGGAAAGAAGTCAAACCTACAGAAGCTTGGCATACTTGGTCTCACAAAATGAAAGCTGAGAGGAGTACAATTACTGTACGTGACTATGATATGAGTTTTGAAATCCGGAATGGCCAGGCTGGCCCAAGGCCAAATAAGTTGAAACTGATCCCAGATACATTTATGCTGGAGACAGGAAGGAGGTCAGTTTCAGAAGAGGGGATTTCTGACCCTCATGCTTTATTGCTAGAGTCAAAAGGACAAAGAAGAGAAAAACCAGAGCCAAACAACAGGCTCAACAAAGCAGCCTTAATTTGTTTCAAGATGTTACTTGGAAATAATGAAATAATATATTTGATCTGCTAGCGCTGTCTCATATTCCTGGTTTCTCCGTTTGAACTGGAGCACCATATGTGAACACAGAACTACAGTGTTACTGGCACAGCCGAGTTTCTGGTCACTGGCATTGGTTCTCCTGGCACCTGCTGCAAAGGAAAGGGCATTGGGGAGTTTTCTGAAAGGTATCAGGGATGACACGTGTGCTGGAAGGACCAGCCTGGGATGATGATGTCCTGGATGTAAGAACAAGGAAGAACTGTCAGGGCTGGAACAGTGACTAAGACGCATCATTTGGTCTGTAGTCTTACTTTTATCACTGACATATGTATAGAAACTTTTCTTGTTGCCCTTAATGTCCCTGGTCTCATTTAATTCTGTCAGGGCATTATCTTTCCTAACCTCATCACTGGCTGGTAGGAAAGTGTCTCTGTATCCTTCCAAGGCTACCTGTCCTTGCTTCCAGCCTTGGCCCAGGCAGCCTGTAGCAGACTCTTACTATAAAGTCACCTGTCCCTGCCCTTTATTTCATCCTGACCCATAAGTTTTTTTCTGGTTCCTCATCCACCCCCAGGTGAAGCTCACATGCACTCCAGCTGGTTATTGACAGAGAGTGTGACACCCCCTCTTGCCCTGCAAGACCATGGAGCATATCCTCCTGGAAACTGTGCTAAGGCACTTGTAAAATAGTGAGGTGATTGGTCACAGCCAGCATGGGCAAAAGGACAAATTGTTCCTGACAAATCTGGTGGCCTCCTACAACAGGGTAACAGTGTTGGTGGGTAAGGAAAGAGCAACTGGCATCATCTGCCTGGACTTGTGCAAGGCATTTGACACTGTCCTGCACGACATTCCTGTCTTTAAACTAGAGATGCGTGGATTTGATGGATGGAACACTTGACTGATTAGGAATTGGTTGGATGGTTGCGCTCAAGGAGTTGCGGTAAAAGGCTCAAAGTCCAAGTGGAAACCAGTGATGTGTGCTGTTCCTCAGGAGTCAGCACTGGGGCTAGCACTGCCTAACATCTTTGTTCGAGACATGGACAGTGGGATTGAGTGCACCCTCAGCGAGTTTGCTGACAGCACCAAGATGAGTGGTGCAGTTGACACGCTGGAGGGAAGGGACCTCGACAGATTCATGAGGAATTAGATGATCTTTAATGTCTCTTCCAGCCCAAACAATTCTATGTGATTCAACTTCCCTGTCTCTTGCGAGACTCTTTCAATGGCTGCTGACCCCTTCTGATTTAATGTATTGAATGGGGAGGAAAGACTTCTGGAAATTATGAGAGTGCATCTGTAACTCAATTTTTTGGGTATTGTAGTGTTAGAAGAACATCTTATAGTCAGCTGACCCTATTCAAGCAAACTGAAGTCTTACCTTAGTGTGGCCTTTCTAACAAATACGTATGTAGAGAGGATGAAAACAGAAAGTGTAAATGTTAACAAGGGTTTGGGTGGGGTTTTTGTGATGGAAATGTGCTATATGACAGATTAATGGGGAATTTATAGACATTGAGACACAACAATGTAAGCTCAGTAATAAAAGGATGTTAAAATGAATATATAAAAATGGAAAGATGTTTAACCAAGTAGATAGGAGAGTGAAAGAGCTAGTCATATGAGGAGAAGTAGAATATTATGGGCACAACTTAAACCTGGCTTGAAGATTACATTAACTGGCCTGTTAAAAATAACAGACACAGATTAGATGAAACAGCAGGAATGTGAAATGAAAAGCCTGTGAAATGGGAAATATGTGCCTTCCTTATGGGCAGCAGCCATCAGGAATGAGACTACTTCATCCCTTTTTACCTTGGGGCGAAGGAGAAGGGTAAAAAAATGTGGAAATACCAACTTAAATGAGCCAGAAAATTCAACGTGGAAAGGAAAAGTTTGGAGTTTCCTTCCAGCTGGTCAAATCCGTGCTATGAGAAAAGGCAGAGAGGAGTCAAAACGTTCCCTTATGCATGCTGGTTTTTATACAGTCATTGATTTGCTTGTTAGTTGGGTGAAAAACAACTATGACCTGGCCATTCCTAAGGCTGCAGTGTCATTCAGTGTTGAATCTGAATTGGTCTCAGAGAATAAACTAGTTACACCAATACACTGTATTTTGCCTTTTCCCAAAACGAGAGCTCAAGTGTGAAATGACTGAGTAAATTAAAAGGCATATGGAAAGGTCAAGAGAGCTGTAGGAGTAATAAGAGATTTTCTTAACCTAGTCATAGGTTTGAGAGACTCAAGTGGAAGAAAAGAAGCTGTTAGTATGTACGTGGAGATAAAACACAGCCACTTTTTTTCTACATCATAAGTTGCAAAATACTTCTAGCCAAATACTGCTGAGAGTGACAAATCCCACAAATATGGAGAAAGGAAGCATGGAAGATGTCAAGCATAAACATGAAATTAAAAGAAAAAACTGAGGGGAAACTGAGATGAGTCCTATTAGGTATCAAACCAATGTGCTTCAGGAACTAATAATTAAAATCCAATGGCTTGAGGAACTAGGGAATACAAAGATATTTCAATTATTGAACATACTAAAGGTACTTAGTGCTTCAAGCAGGTAATAAATGTAATATAAATACCGGCACTAATAAAGTATTAACACAGAATTAAGAACATGGCCAACTAATTTTGGATTTGACTAATAAACGTTGTCTTAACATTGGTTCCAGTTTTATGAGGTGCACTTTGTGTTATAAATCACAAAACACAGGTGTTGCTCATTTTTCCTTCTGCTGGAAACGGGGATTTGAAGGATAACATTTCTGAAGCCTTACTTTTTTTCTTTTTAAAACTTTATTTATTTACTTATTCTTTTTGCATGTTGCAATTGCGTCTTAGGCCTGTCATTGACAGCCTGTGTTCTGTCAGCTCCTGGGGTCAACACAGCAAAATTACTGCTATGAAGTTGAAGTTTACTAAATATTAGGACATAACCCCTTGCAGGTGATGCTAATCAAAAGAAGTTGAAATCACCACCTTAGCTAAATATAAGACCTATGCTACTGAAAAAAGCTTGAAACCACCATCTCAGCTGAATCTATCTTCCTCACAGCAATCACCTACTTTTATAATCTCAGAGCTTTTTATAATGAAAAATTATCAAGTAAGGCCCTCAGTTCTGTTGCAGTAACTGAATTGTGGACGGAAGCAGGAAGAAACTTCAGTACAATTTTGTGGATTATTTTTTCAGGCTGTGACCTACATGAATAGTGACCTACATGAATATTTACATGCTTTTTCTTGGTTTAATTTGTATCTGCCTAGCTGATGATAGGTTTTGCTGGCATGCACAAGAGCAACTTCACCTTTGCAAAGTGAAATATATCTTATTTCTAAGATGTATGATAGAAAAAGTGATTTTTTTCTAAAGCACAGTATGGTAAAGGAGCATATTCTATTTAGCCCAGAGAGTCTGCACTGCATGTAAATCATAGGAGAATTTGGCCTATGGGACCATGTTTATCTCTGGGAGAAAAAGCACATTTTCATTAGTAATGTCAAACAAGCAATGAGTGGGACCAAACTTTGCATGTGTGGAGGGTGCGTTCTCAGCCAGTTTACTCATCTTTTAGGCATTATGTTGTAACGCATAATTAGATTTCTACTACATAGGTCATCACAGAGGCTGGTTTCATATGAGGCAAACAGGCTGGCTGCCATCCAAGAATTTTTACTGCATCAAAAGAAAATTTGATGATAGTGCTAAATTCTTATTATCGATATTTAAGACCATCCTACCTAGGAGGACATAACACTACATTTTAACAATTATATCCAAAGGATCAGCATCTTTAAACTCTTTTACTTGGAAAGAGGCAGCAACAAAGTACCTTTTTTCTCTTGAAAGCTTTCCAGTTTAGTTTTCTTATGGTTATGTTTAGCGTTACCCGTATTAGTTCAGTGATGATAATGGGCTCAGGACATACAACTGAATGGACATCAGCCAGAGCTTACTGTTGAGGAGAGGTAATAAATTATGTGTTGGATGAGATATATTCCAAACAGAACAGTACACCAATATATTTTCATACTGATGGGTAGTAAAATTGTTGATTGAGACTACCTGATCATTGGGAGGCATATTTCTAGGGAAGAAAGTGATTGCTTTCAATAGCGTGGAAGTCACCTTGGAAGAAAGCACCTTTGTATTCCACTGATCTATACAAATAACTCTGTAAAAACAGAAAAGGAGAATGCAGGAAATTAGATCAAGAGAACAGAAATTGATATCTTAGAAACTTAAAAATCAAAGAAATGGAGTGAAAACCTAGCTTTCCTGAAATCAGCTGCAAAATTCTCATTTACCCTGATGTGATTTTGACTGAGAAATCGAGAGGTTATCTCCACTAGAATTCTAATTTAAAAGAAAATAAATCTAAGTACACAAATTCATTGTTATTATAATGCAGAACAATCTTAAGTCTCTACCCTGTTATGAAATAACTTGCTTTCCCATGCTCAACCTTTTCTAGACCAATGCTGGCTTGAGGGGATTTGTTACACTTGGATGAAATATGTGAGACAAAAAGCTCAATGAATCATGCAAAAAAGCAGTGAAAGTGCTAGGAGGTGCAGAGGGAAAGATTTCCTGTTAGAGAATTAAATAGAAAGGAGAGTGGAAAGGAATCATTTTTTTGAACATGTAAAAATATCACCTGAAACAAAAACCTCCAGTTCTACAAAAATGTACTCCAGAGACTTCAGGAAAAACTAGTTTTAAATCTAGTTCTTTTCATAACTTTTTTTTTTTTAGAGGTTTATATCTGATCTAGAGCTATTAATATGAATTTTTCCCATATTAAGAAGTACTGGGCCTGTGTATTCATTAAATCTCACTTAAACCTTCCAAATTAGGTGTGAGACAATAAAATGCTGTGCATTTATAAGGCCAGAGAGCACATTTTCCAGTTTTTATAATGAGATTGAAATACAAGCAATTTTTTCTTCAAATGAGCAGTGAAATGCTTTCTCCATAGGTCAGCAATGTCCCATTGTTTTGCCATCACCTGCATGCTTTAGGCAAATATTTAATTTCATATTCAATTGCTATACTACATAGACTCATTATACAGAGAGTTGTCTGAGGTTACATTTATATTCAAATGAAAAGTTATGATTCATATTTTAAAAGATTTTTTGATAATGCTAAATAGCCTGATTAGAAATATATCATTATGGTACATTATGTCAACCAAATCTTTATGAAGCAACATTGAGACTGCCTTTAATGTTTATCTTCATTGACATCCAGAAACAGAGACTGAAGCCAAGCATGATCATGCAGAGAATGGAAATTTGAGGAGTTGTCCTCATTTATAATAAACACGCCCAGCTGGGTGCACAGCTGCTGACTAAGGAGCCAAAGCTCTAGCTTCCTGCTACCTTGGAGAGTGTCATTACAAAACCCAACTAGACTGGCTTTCAAAACTACAAATGTAGGGTCAGGATTAATTTAAGCATGGTCTGGAATACTGGCAAGGTAAGACATCTAAAACAACATCATGTCACTAAGTGGGGATATTTTATACAGATCCAAAGAGCTATTAAATGAAAAGAAAGTACTATACTTCCTTGGGTGCTTAACTTCAAAGTCCTAACTGACCCAGTTTGCCTGATCTCCTTTTACAATACCATTTGGAAAAAAATAAAAAAGAAGAAAAAGCACACCAAACCAATCCACAAGTTGTTCTTCAAAGTGGAAGCAGTGGCAACACATAAACAGAAAAATCGTCCTTTTCAGTCCAACTTATTTAGCATATCTCATTAAATGAAGATCTAGAAAATCAGATAGAAAAATACAATATATGGGTCCATCTTCCTTATTCTTGTTATGTAAACCAGTGTTAAGGTGAACTAGGAAGCAAAGCTGTGTTTATTATGTTTAGATACTATTGTAATTTCACCGCAATTTCCTGCAATTTGGAAGATTTTAAGATAGTGCAGGAAAAGGATTTCATAAAAATTTAAAACTGAATTTAATTAGTGTCTAGTGAGTTGCCAACAATCATGGACCAGCCATTCCAATGGGAGGACCCATAATTATAAAAGTCTGCAAAAGATTTCTTTTGCTTTGTGTGCATCATAGAATTTTGGCATGGGGCTTAATATCTGGCAATAAATCTGTATTTTTGGTAAAATTTGTCTTCCAGGTTTGCTGATTAAATCACTTCATTTTACGTTTCTTCTTTCTGACCATTTATTATATTTTTTCCATTTTTCCTAGTGTAGAATACCATTTTCCATAAACACTTAAAAATGAAAAGTTCAATTATTTTAACTGTGTTGTACTGTACGAAAGAGTGGGCAAACCAATTAAAATCCAATATGTCACTTAAAGATAATACTATGAACTGAATGTATTTTGTCCAAAGAGCAGATCCTGCATGCATTCTTAATATATTGGTAAAGTAAATATCAGTTTTTCAATCAAGTTCAAATATAAAATTCATCAATAAAGTGGTGAATGAATGTTGTAAGATGGTAACACAACAGGAGGATGTGTGAAATAAGGCACAAGAAAATTCTTTCTGTGTTTTCCCTGGTATCTGCCTTACCTATTCTCCCATTCTACAACTTTGCTGTCGCTCCCTGTGTTTCCGCTTACTGTCTTCTCTTATTTAAGTTTCAGGGACCTCCCAATTTTCTATGGAAGTGTCAGGAGACATTCTTTAGAAGCAGCAGGCGAAAATGCTTTGTATTGCTTCTTTGCTTAAAAAAATTGGAGCAAGTTGTAAGAAGGGCAAATCCTTCCTCTGTCTCCCCACTTCCTTTTGCACCCACATAGAAAGGACAATTGTCCCAGGAGAAGAAAATAAGTTTGTCTTTTCTTAGCACAGACTGATAACTTCATGACCTATGCTCAGGAAGTCTGAAAGGCCAAAAGCCTTTTCAGATACCTTTTAATGCTCTTTGGGACTATTTTGTCTGGTATTTCACCAAAGAGTGGGGCGTGCAAAATTTCATGGAAGAAGTGGGGAGTTTTCTTCTTTTTTGTCCCGTGGAGCATTTTGATCACCTCTGAGTTCTTTGACTTCAACAGTCAGATGGTTCACCTGTACAAGACAGAAGTCCAGTAGGAATCCATGATGTGCCATTGCCCACACTGTCAAACTTTCACACGGCTCGTTGTAATGTGCTTTTCATGCATTCTGCTCTTGTGCAGCTGCAGAAGAACATCACATTCAGACAAATTAAGGTAATGTTTACATGCCAGAGCTCTGTTTAAATGAGATTCATGTACCCCCAACAACTACAAATCACATCCAAAGGATAGCTTTATCCTCATGGATTTTTGGTATGGGGATTTATAGTCACCATGGTTTTGAAAAATGGACAGCACTAAGATAGTATGTCTAAAGTGCTTATGTTATTTTCCTTCATGTTCTATCATAAGGTCATGGCAGACAGCAGAAGTTCAGGCATCTGTCTTTCAGACAATTTAAACCCTTTGCTATAATTGCCACTTTTAGCCTCTCCAGTCACAATTTTGTTTTCATTCCAAATCAGAGTTGAAGTCTGGGTACTTGTTTTAATTTGTGCAGGTCTCATTAAAGGATACAATTTTTTCTTGCAGTCTGCTTCCCAGTGTGTTTTTCCTTTATTACAGTTACTAAGAAAGTCATATTCTTAAACACTGTTTTAACTTCAGTTTTGCCCCATCTGCCTATTCTTGCAGATAGCCCCTGCACATTCTGGAGTGCATTCCTGCAGCTGCCTCCACTGCTCAACATGGGACTCCTGGCAGCTGAACATGGCTGAGGAACATGTGGGGAAGCACCTCCGGAATCAAGAAGCTGTCATGAGCAGCCTGGAAGTGAAAGGGAAACAGCTAAATGGAGAATATTATTTACCCTTCTTCCTAGATTTCTGCCATTATATTACATTACAAAAGCGTTCAGGACTCAGGAATAGATGCTGACCTGTGAGAATGCAAGGCACAGACTGTATATGCATTTGCAAGTGTGTTGCATAGGATCAGAGGATAAAAGCAAATTTCACATTTTTTATTAATTAACCAGCTGCAAATCTGTTTTTTATAAGTATGTACAAGTTCTATTATCTGCTCTCTAGGCATCAGTTTACTATTGGTATTAATGAGAATTATGTAAACACAGTTGTGATGACACTAATTTAGTTATAGAAAAACATTGTTCCAAGTAATCTAACTGTAGTTTTCTAGGACACCCATGTACCCTTTTTCATCAATAGATGTGCTTGTGGTTTACAGGAACACTAGCTAAATACATTATAGTATTTATTTCACCATACAACATGAACAATCCTTTTTTCCTTAGTATTTTCATCACATGGAACAACTTAATTCTGATCATGTGATACACCTGTACCTCACTGAAATGTTCTCATATTGAAAATTTCGTCCTATAGAAAACAGAACTACAGATGCAAAGTGATTTTCTTCAGTGACTGATCTATTGCTACTGATTTCTAAAACTGTCTATTTGTTATTATCTGGAGTTATAATTCCTTAATCACACCTTATACCTATATTGTCCTAAAGTTCTGCTTATTTAGAATCTTTATTTCTGCTGTAGATGGATAACTGTGTTAATTGTGCAGCAGGCTCAGATAAATTTGTACCTGCTGTTACCAGCATAGTAATGGTATTGGGGAACTCAGGATTGCACCAAATCCTAACCATCCAAGTGTTTCTTGGTTATTTAATGCAGGAAATAACATCCTCATGGAATTCATTTTGGACTCATTGCCAGATGATATTTCTCTGGTCCATGGAGGAAAGTACAGCTCTTACGTTCCCTCTTTTACACAGGCACATGTATGGCAATCTTCCATCTCGTTCTTCATCAGAGGAAAATTCAGGCAAAAAAATGGAAGACTAATTATCTTTTTAATCACTACTGCAGTGATCAAAAGGTGAAGTTACAGTTAATGGTACTTTGTTGGTTTTGAGGAAGGTTGTTACTGCAGGCAAAACACACACACCTATATTATATATATTAGAGTAGTGCCACATCTAGCAAAAAAAAAGGCTTGATGCTGCCAGTTTCCTGGTAAAAATCCCTTTTAAATCACAATGAAAGACTAAATCCCTAGCATAATACCTTCTGAAAAGAAAAATACAGCCTGCCAGTACCCTGGTTTAGCTGGGAGGTAGGGAAGATTTCATTCACTGTTTATCAGTGTTTATGTCCATGCCCTTTCTGTACAGATGGAACGTAGTGAAGCAGAAGCTATTTGGGAAATAGAAGCAGGCTAGCAAAGACTTACAGCAAGATATGAAAATAAAAGGCTCAGTACTATTTGTTAGAAATGGCAATGCAAACTAGCTCCATATCTGGAATGAATGCTTCACTTTTTCAAGTGCTGTTAGCTTGTCGGTTGTTTGTGGTTTTTTTCCACATTTTCTAGTCTTGAATACTTTTATTAATAAGTGTTCTTAATCAAATGGCTGGTTTATATTTCAATTACATAGGAATGGATAGCCGACCAAAGAGGAGGAAAACTAAGGCGTCAAATTACTGTGTCTGAAGGTTTGTTGAACTTTTTAAAAACTGTTTAATGTGCCAGTGTCAGTTCTGGCTTCTAGCATGTATTCTTCTGGCTCCTGTACTAATAAATGAGCTTGATGTCTCCTGAGGGATTGAGACAGTATGACCTTGGATAAGAGGGGATATTTTGTTTTCTATTAAATATAGAATATCTCTACAGTCTTTCAGAAATACCTGTTTCAAAATATTGGAAACAATAATTGAAATAATTAAATACTCATACCCAAAAATACATTTTTTTCTTGAAGGCTAAGCAAATCATGGATCCTTAAAACAAGGGCAAGAAGAAAACCCTCAGACTCCTCTACACAGGTCAAGAGTCTTGAAGTCAGTGCTTAGAAAAGGCAGCTAAGGTTGACAGGAAAGCAAGAAGTGAAAGAAAATATATGGACATGCTGCAATCCCCAAGGTATTAACTTCTCTGCCCTTCCTCCACCTTACCTGTACTGCCAGAAGGCTTACCCTTGTGCACTGCACTGTGGTGCTGATCCAAGACTCACACTGCTTTTTTCCAGAGGAAAGCCTACTTAAGAGCGACTGCCTTTGCCCCTGGCACGGAAACTCTTCTCATCCGTGTAGAAAAAGTGAAGGGTTAAGCTGAAGTAGTTAAAGCAGTCATCTTACTTTATTTAAAACAAGATGAAAAGCAAAATGAACAGAGACAGTAGCATGTGGTTTAGAATAGAATATCTCTGGAGTCCTTTAAGCCCTTCACAATTCAAACATCATGACAGATTTTAGTATTTTGGAATCTCTCTTTTTCTCTTACTACTTCCAGAAAAACCTTGATGTACAATACCAGGAAAAGCTTATAGGTCTAATCTGTCCCATGCCAGGATTATGTTCACTGGTATTATGCCAGTTTTCTAGCCACCTCCAGAGCAGCAGCTTGTTTTTTCTCTTAGTGGAGGATAGTGTTTTACTGGCAAGAATAGTATGAAAAAAAATACTGCAGTATTTTCCGTGGAGGCCAGCCAAAAAAAAAAAAAAAAAAATTGGAGTAGGAGAAAGAAATGGAGAGAAGAGTCAATGGAGAAAATAATGAAATAGAAAAGAAGGAAAGAAATACAGCAACAGCCCAGGACATTAAGAAGCAAACAGAAGATTAGCAGGGACTATAGCAAGCATCCAAAACCAAAATTCTTGGTAGTTTCTTGCCCTGTACCAATTAAATTTTTTTCCACACTTTTTTCCCCCTTGAATAACATATTTTTTTACTTTTTAGCCAGGTATCTTAAGCATTGTTTTTCTAGATTATTGGGGCATCCTCTAATTTCTACTTTTTTGCTGTGGTGCATCAACCTTCACTATGCATCAGTGCAGTGTTTTATTCACAACACAATGGTCATGGTCTCTGGCTATCTAGTAAGATCATCAGTTTCAATACATCTCTTTTAAGTGATTTCTTCTTCCTGATCAAATAGATGGAAAATAATAAAAGAGACTCAAAATACAAAAACAATTGCAATCTGTATTTCAAATGAAATGAGAAATACTAGTAACGCACTTACTTTTGCATATCTGAAACTATAACACAGTTTTCATTAAGCTGGGAATATGAGGACAGCCAAGGATGAGCAATAATTCTGAATCAAACCTCTTCTATAAAAGTATTAATTACTGCAGGAGAGTATAGCTATAATCCAACTTTGTCAGTATATACAAAGACATTACTAGGAACAGTAATATGCCAAGATATTCAAGATTAAATTTCCAAATCTTATTTCTCTTAGCTATCTTTAAGTACTCTCTGCTTTGTAGAAATATATTTTAATGTATAATCCTATACACAAGAGTGACACTGAGGCCATGAAAATTTTGGTGATTCTTTTTCTTTCAGAAAACTTTGAAGAAACTACATTCTATTCAGAAGTGTATGTGTATACCTGTACTGTTCTTCACAGTATATGTAGAAACTAAGAACTTGTATCTTAAAGGCTAAAACAGAATCCGGGGAATTACCAGTGTCCCAGAGTCATATAGTGACTTGGAATTTATCAGGTGAAAATTTCCAGGACATCAATTACAGTTGCTTGCTAATACAGACAAACACATTACATCAAGTCTTTTAGAGTCCTCTCATAGATAAATCTTGCATTTCTTTTTCACGGCAACAATACATTGGCATCTTATCTAGTGGCATGCAATGAGTTATTTAATATGAACGCAATTACTACTCCTCCTCTTCCATTTTCAACAGAAAACCCCACTGTTTGTAGAAGAAATTCTTGCTTTAGGCCACTAAGTTCATGCCCTCACCTTTAATATTGTAAATTTTCAGGTTTGCTTTAGCCTAAGGCCAGGTTTTGAATATGATATTCCAGTCCTCTAAATTGAAAATAGTCACATCTGATGTCCCTGCATTTTGTAGCAAAAACTGTGGAAGTACTATCAAAGTTGTAATACAATCAGTATGACTTTTCTAATACAGATGAGATCTAAAAATGGGGAATCTTTGTTTCTGCTTGTTTAATTGCTGCAGGGTTTTTATTCTCTTCAAAAACAGTGGCAACTGAATTTAACAACAGAAAACAGTCTCACACATCAGGCTGATAGCTCTTTTCAAGGCTTCTTTCAAAAATTTTCCCTGTTTTATTTATCAAAATTGGTAAAACTTCAAGACGGGTCATCCAAATAACTTTCTCACAATAGATGGCTTGCTGAAAGTGCTCATTTTTTCCTACATAACCCTTCTATGTGAGAAAGCCCAATCTGCCACGGTACTGAGGACCACACTGTCTCAGGTTTTGGTGGGAAGTGGACACAAATAAACAGAAATTTTGAAAAGACTTCCAAGAAACACTGACCTACAGGTGAAAAAATATAAATCTTTAAAATATATAGAGTAATTCAAATAACATCCTACGCTCTCAAAAATTATTAGCCTTCTTTGACTATCTGAAAAGTAAGTCCTGCTACATCTCACATATGCCTGCAACCACATGCAGAGACTGTAACAAAGTACAGCACTAATTTTTTGGGTTTTTTCCCCCTGAGTTATTTTGCTTCTAGTATTATCTTTCTCCTAGCATTTCTTTAGATTAGCACCTCTGGGGTAGTTTCTTTAGTGGTAACAACAGGGAGAGTGCTGTCTCAAGGTGGAAATAGTAGCCATTTAAATAACACACTGCTTACAGCTGCTTAGCGCAAACCCAGGTAAGAGAACATAGTGGCTAAATTCCCCATAGCTGTTACAACTTGCCTACATTTATGCCCCGTTCTAAATGCTGAATAGAGTCCTCAGGACAAAGCTGAAATGTTCAGTCTGTTGCTTAGATACTACTTTCACAGGCTTCATATGAAAAAGCTGTGTATGCAGGCAAATACACAGATAAGTTAATAGGCTGAACCCGCAATGGACAAACATTAATCACTTCTTTTGTACTATCCTTTGTACTGTATTTGGGTATGGGAGAAACAGGTGTGGAATACATAGAACACTAACACAATGCAAAACGAAGATGTGTATGCTTTGCTGGATGCCCCTTCCATGCACAGATATTTGGGGCCACTCTACCCTGAAAGAAACAACTTACATGAACCTGCATTCATTTTGGTCACTTGACATATCTTTGTGTATTCTTGCTGTATAGGACACAGAGATGAGTATCCTGTTTGTTTACTTATGCAGGAGTCACTTGTAATTTGTGACATTCCAACGACAGATCAAAACGAAGATCATATCCTAAAGTTAGAAACTCACCTTTGTTACATACACTGTGGGCTTTATTCCATAACTGGGAGGAGTTAAATCTGCAATGGTTCAAATATTCTATTTGGAATGCCCAAATTATATCTGGTGAAAACTGCTTTACTAAATATAGATGCTGTTCTGCATAAGTATTAGATTGGTTCCTGCTATGCCATTTCCTCAGTAGAAGAAATGAAAAAAAAAAAAAAAGAAAAAATAAAAAGCAATTTTGGTATGTGTTCTGCTCTGCTAATATTCAAAAATTAATTTGTTAATTCTTTTTAGCACCAATAATTTATGACTTGGAGCAACATGTTCAACAAACTGGGTGTTACGTAAAAGCTGACAGTTACAACATCACAAAAAACCAGCATTACCTATTATGTAGTTACGGTGATACAGTACTATTCTTGTGAAACACACTGCAAATTATAAAGGATTTTGGAGCAAATCCATTCTGCTCTGCTCAGCAAAATGAAATGGCTACACAAATTACTGGGTTTTGCCTTTTGTTATATTTTTTTGTTAATCCCCTGCAAGATAGTGTATTTTCGTAGGCTTTGCATTAAGAAACAATTGTGAAAGCGACAGAAACAGAGCAGAATTCAATATCCAGATTCAATGCCCAGTACCTCTTTGCTGGAGCGAAGAATAGATAGCAAAATAATTCTGAATTAGAAAACAGCTGTGTTTTGTAAATAAATTTTCACTACTTGAACTAGATTTAATTGTTTATTTAGTTCTGCCTTAAGCATTAATTTTTGTATCAGTTTGTCATTTAGTTCATATACTTACTGCAAAGATTAAGAAAATCGGTCAAGAAATTTAAAATGACAAATCAACCTAACTATCCACATTAAATGTACTTTCCATCAATTTCCACTACAAAAGAGTATAAACAGCTCCTACATACCGCTTCTGTTGCAACTTCAAGATTAATAATTATGTATATATGCCATTTTTTATATTTCTGAACCTGAATTTTTTATCTGGCAGGGACAGAATAACTACTGAGAAAATTTCTTATCTTTAAAATTCTTCTGTAAAGAGTAAAGAGTTATTGTAACAATAATGACATTCCTTACATGATATACTGCCTACAAAATTATCCTACAGCAGATTATAATTTTCCAGGCATGGTTTTTGGTGAGAGAGACTGGATTTTAATGACTGGTTTCTATGTTTGCTTTTATGAAATGAGCCGTGCTCAAATATTATCAGTATAAATATGCTTATTTTAAAAAAAAGAACTTCATCTTCTCACCAGGAAACACGTCTCGGCAGAGGTGATCAGTTGTTAGGGTTCATTTTTCTTTAAAAGAATATTACTAAATACTGTATTATTATTAAATTCCGTGTTTGGTTTTTTCTCAACTTTTCCCTAAAATAATGAAGTGTTTCCAAGGGGGTTTTTTTGTGTCTATAGAAATTGGTGGTTATTTAACATGTGTTTTCCACTAAAAACCAAGAAAACAAATTGTTTAAATCAAGAAAACAAAAAGACACAAGCACTTAATCAAATCTTTGGCAATTTATAATCAATCAAATCAAAGTCACATTATAAATTTTCTGCTCTGAACCAGGTAACATTCTTTAGTTCCTTCCACCTGCACGACACAGTCTCTTCCTTCCTTTTGCGTCCCAGCAGCCCCTTACGTTGTGCAAAGGGATGCACATTGACAAAGGGATGAGGGAATGTTTGTACAGAAAACCAGTTCAACTATTTGATACCTATAGGCTTTCCAGAATAGAGAGGAGCCATTTATGTACCTAAATTCCTTGCTGGAGGGGAGCACAGAAATGGGAGGGAAACGTCTAATCAGCCTTCAGGTCAGATGATCCTGATGTGCCATTGAGATCCCTGATGGTTTGGGTCAGGGCAATTGGCAGCTGCCTCCTGGCCAGTCCTTGCAGAAATCATGGTATTCAAACGCAGGGAACGTGTGCTCAGGTCTCATCCTAGCATGGAGTCAGAAATCCTGGAGGTCACCTCTGACAGCACCAGGGCTGGGCAGGGTTCCCGCACTGCACAATGCAGCTATAGCCTGAGGCACCTACTTGAGTCTTCCTTCCTCGGAACTTCTCTTTTCAACCACGGGCTGGATCTTGTTATACTATAGAAGCATATATTTCATGATATAAAGTGATGAGAAGTAAAATAATTCTTATGGAAGTTAATCTGATATTTAGAGTACCACAGTGATAGGGAGCAACTTTATTACAGCATGCTGTCCCACTGCAGGAAGAACCAGCATGGAGAAGAGGCCTTTGCAGAGGAGTGTATCATGACTTTATGTCTCTCAGTACACTATTTTAGTGATGGTGTAGAAGTACAGCTGGATAGAGCTTTTAAGTGTTTGAAAGAATTATATCATATATAAGACTGTGGTTCTCTTTACTTTTAATTAAAGTAGTTTGATGCCTCAGGGCTAGATGGTTCCTTTCTGGTTTTAGTATAAATGATGCAATATATAATACTGGAACTATCATAAATACAGATATTTCATAACTTATAATCAGAAAAACTCTGTTAATAAAAGTAGCTGTCCTTCAACAGCTCATGAAATGGCCATGTAGATGTAATGAGAGGCACTGTAGATTATTCTTTTATTTGAGCATTTATTCATCCATCTGTTCATTTACTTATTCATTCATGATTTTATTCTTATGATTCTTGCACTCATAATGAATAATGTAGTTATAGAAAGCTGCAGTTCAGCAGGAGTATGTCAACATTTAAGCATATGAATTTTCACTTGGAATTCACTTATACTGTTGGTCAAACCACAAGGTAGTACAAGCAGTCTCAGGAGAGCTTCACCACTGTTAGAGTTTGCTTGAAATGACTGGGTAGATCTTTCAGTCAACCCTTTTTCGGCAGGACAATAAAAAGCTGACATGACATGTTTGATATAGTTTCTTTTGGCAAATAATAAAAACTATTTGAAAATGAGTTTGTTTCTATTGTCATGAACAATCTGTTCAGAAGCTCTCTGTCCTTGAAGACAAGAATCTTAAGAATTCACCATCCGGGCTGAATTAGCTGGATTCATGTGGCATAATTCGAACCATTTACATTAGTCATCTGCTACAGGAAAATATACATATATGTATGACAGGGATATATGTATATTCTACCAGTGGAGCTAGGCATCAGAACTGCTTCTGAAGGGAATTCCAGAATTCAGGGAATATATTTTAGGGTGACAGAGTCTCAAGGCTCGAATGAATGGAAGCATAAAATGGAGAGGAGCCATAGCCAGCAGCAGTAATTCCCCAAGGTGAGAGAGTTCAAGGAGGACAGAGACAGCTGCTAGTATTTTTCTATTATCATTATTTATTTATTAAAGAAAAAGACCAACAAAACCAAAATAACAACAACAAATCAAATAAAAACCCCAAAACCACCCCCCCAAAAAAGAAAGAAAGAAACAAAAAACCCCAAAATACCAACCAACCAAAAAAACAAAACAAGAAAAAAAACCAAGGAAACAAGAAACTCATTATTTGCAACCAAACACAGGTTCTAGTTAATTTTTTTTTTACTCCCCAAACTAACCTAAGAGCTTTTTTCTCAATCTGGGGAAATCTGGAGGAAATTAGGAGGCAAAGTCAATGAGCCTTTGAATATGATCTTCTGTTATGTATGATTTAGGACTCTGCCTCCATATGGATAATCAACTTAATGTTAACCTAATTTCAGTGTATCATTCCAGCTTGTCATGATATAACCTTCTTGTCTCCATCAGAAGCTTCCTGATAACGTGTGCACTGACATCTCCTGTCTGTGAGCTGGTATGGAGTCAATATTTCTGGTGTGCTGACCAAGAGTGAGAGATAATAACTCTGTTCATGCAGTAGGGATTAATCTTGCACTGCAGTAAGGAATGCGACTGAATTGTACAAGATTCATCATGCAGACCAGCCTAGCACTTACAGGAGTTACACGCAGGTAGGCAGCCCCACCATGCAGCTACACTAACAAAACAACACAAGAAATTATAAGAGTTCTACAAAAAGCAAAAGGAGGGTAATGCATATGATTGATGAATATGCTGACAAGGCTACATTAACAAGATAGTGACATAAGAAGCCCTAGAAATGAGAACTATGATTGATAACAGAAGGAGGTCACTAACTTAAAGGAATTCAGTAGAAATTACCAGTGCAAACGTATCAGAAATGCTGAAGAGGTATAAAATTAGGTATAATAGGAAAGAGTAAATACAAAAAGGCTGTTTATTTAGGAGTGGATGAGAGTGGTAAAGGGAAAAAAATTGAGAAGTTGAAAAGGGAGAAAAGGGGAATGTAAGCTGTACTAGTTTGAAAACAAACCAGTGGGAGATCACAAATCAGAATTACAATTTAATAGGAAAATTAAAATAAATGCAATAGTACAAGACCACTGACAGAGTCAGGATACAACCTGTTAGTCAGGGTGGTGGTAGCAGTCCTGATGAAGTGGTTCTGTTGAAACAGTGATCCTGTAGAAGGGTCTGGTCTTCATCTGAAGGTCCAGTGGTAGCTCTTGTCCTCTGGGAATCCAGTAGGTAAGGGCTACTTGTGCTGTTCCACATCCCAGATTATATCCAGTTGGGAATGCTTGGTTCCTCCCCCTGGGCAGAGCATCTCACGATGGGGTGCTGTAATTCTCTGAGTCATGCGGTGGGTCCTTGATGGGACATTAAACAGAGAGAGACCCTGGAGGGAGTTATCAGGGATGAGTCATGGTAGGGGATAACGAGCACTGCCCCACCTGCTTTAACAGCTTGTGAAGATGGTAATAGGATACATGCTTTTGGTTACATCCTACACTGTAACCTAGCACATAAGCAGAAGTGTGTCATTTAACTAGCAGTTTTGCAGTATCTGTTGGGTAGTCTTCTGTTGATCCCACTTGGAGAAGGCAAATAAATCTGTTATTATTCTGATAATATGTGTCTGACTTTTTTCTGTGGTGAGTGGGGATACTTAAGGAGTTTTCTCTAAAACTGGTGAGGGAATACATGAAGGAGGACCAATCCTAGTAGTTGTGGTACTGAACTTTTAGAAGAATCCATATTCAGAGTTAGGCATTGAAGCTCACAATAAATAGACTTTAAAAGGCCAGAAGGGCAAATGATCCATTTCTAAATGCTGAGAAACACTCAGTCCCTTATGCTAAGCTAAATTCAGTATTCAGTATGGCTGTTAGCTGCCAAAACTGCTTGCCACTTTCATGTATTAGCATGGAAGTAGTGAAGGCACATAGTTACCCAATCCCGTAATGGTTATATGGGATAGGGAGACTCAGACTCAGTACTTTTCCTTACCTGACCTAGACCCACATCTTCCCCAGAATAGTAAGAAATTACATCACATGGAAGCCTCCTGGTCTCTTTTGGGATATTTTCTGAAAAATACTTCTAAAATTACTGGATCAGAATTGAGGTTTACAAGTCTTCTATTTACGCTTAGAGGCTTAGATAGCCTCACCAGGGTTATAAGGAAATCTGGAGTTCATAAGATCTGAATGTGCAAGCGCCATTGTCAAACCTCAAGCACATGTGTGGGTTTTGTATATGTTCCAATTGTAATGTCAAAGACCCCAGATACCTTGTCTTGAGTACAGCTAACTTTTGGGTTGGGTTCATCATTTTTTGGAATCTGCAGGAATTTTGCAGTAATTTTATACTTTGCTGATTACAGCTGAATGTCTTGCAATCATTTTCTGAAACAGAAGACAATATACAACACAGAATTTGCTGTACAATACAGAAGCTCAGCATATGCTCTTTGCAGTTTTACATTACCTTCAGTATCATAAGGCTCCAGCGACTGATATGAGCTTTAGAAGCACTGAGAATTTCTACAGCTTCATGGTTTTAAGTGGTCTATGATGGTCCTGCTGTGAAATTACAGAAACAACATACTTTGTAGCTAATTCCATTTTAAGTTTTCCCCCTTCTCCTTGAAAAAGGAACCAAATATCACTTCATTTATTGTCTACTAAATTAAAAAGTTGTAGAATTACTATAATGTTCCCAGTGGCTTCCATGTTGCTGTCTAAAAGCTGACAAAACTGAAATTTTCTCATAATATCCTGCTGGGACAGAGGCTTGGGTTTTGTGTTGATCTGAACATTTTCTATATCTGCTATAATTTCTCTCTTGCTTTTTTTTCTACCAACAATCTTTTGTGCTGCATGACCACTTCCCATAAGAAAAGCAGACAATCTAATTTTAAGTGTTCACTAAAATGTGGTAATGCTAGACTCATTAAATTAGAGTTCTTCAGATATTTCAGTGTACTGTACAGGCCTTGATGTTAAACTCTTATGTCTCATCTCAGATATTTACTTTACTCAGATTATTGGCAGTTGTGCCAATAAAAAAAATTTCACAACAAAATGTTGAGAATTATCCTGACAATAGAAAACAGAAGATGTATTTGCAGGCCTACAGTATCTGTATCATGAAGAGAAGTTGAGTCAGCATAGTCTCACAAAGAGAAGGTTAAGGAGCAACCTAATAGTAGCTTACAACTTTCTGAAGAACAGATACAAAAATGCAAAGACAATCTCTCCTCAGCTGTGGCAAATGGCATAAGAGGCAATAACCAGGTTGAACATCAGGAGGAACTTCACAAGGAGCTTGGTGCAACATTGGAACAGATTGCCCATGGATGATATGGACATTCTAGGGAGTTTTCAGGACCTAACTAGACAAACCAATGGCTGACATAGCTCAGTGCTGGGGATAGTAATGCTTTGATGGGGAGGCTGCATAGCGTGCCCCTTTGATGTTCCTTCCAAACAACATTTTTCTAACACTGTGATATAATTGTCATTCTCTCTTCTTAATCTAGTGGAAATGCATGTGGAAAAGTTTTGTGGATTTTTTTTTCTAAAAATTGATGAATATGCTAAAACAGTTTAACATGCTTTTTTTTTTTTACAGAAAATAAGCACATACATGAAGCTCAACAGGGCCTCATAGTACAGTAAAGCTTCAATCAAGTCCTTCCTTTTTACTGAGAAAAACATGGTGATGATGGAAAGTCAGAGACTGTAAGTTACCTACATGGAGCCTTAGATTCTAAAGGGGATATGGACTGCAGCTCTGAAAGTCTTGGACATTTATGAGAGATGTTTTATTCCCTACCCAAAAACCTCATTTTCTTCTTATCCTTCCATTATTCAAGGAGCATGGCTGAATTATTTGCCAGTGAATATAATTCCTTTCTTATCTAAAACTGAAATCTTTATGCCCCCTTTTAAGGAGTGCAGAGAGACAATACCAGTAAAGGAGTATTCAGTGATATCCTTTTGTGCACACTCATACCCAATACAAACTACTGCAGCAGTCAGAACACTTCCATGACAATGTCTTCTCCCTCCTTTCTTGCATCCACTTCCTTCAAGCCATGTAATGTAAGATCTGATTGTTGGCATAGGAGAGCTACCTGCAACAATGCAGCCAGGGGTATCCTAGCATTTAATGGCCAGTCTCTGAGCCCGCACTGATGGGAGCAGTGTGTGTTTGCTGCTGTCTGCGTGGTACAGAGAAGGTGTGCATATGATGCATTATTTTTAAGAATTCATGTGAAAAATGAAATAAAACCTGTGGGAAGAAATAAAGTCTGACATTGACAGTATAGCAAAAATTATCAGGTTGAATAATTAATTTTTCATTGGACTAAATCTATGTAGTTTGTGCATTAAACCTTGCTTGGGAAAATGATCTTACAGGCATGATTTATAGGATCATTAAACAGAGATTACCAACCATGCTTGTCAATCTTTGCATTGCATTGATAGTTTATAAAAATAGCTTTAAAAGTAAATAAGGGTATACTTCATGATTCCCTTAAGAATATGTATGGCCTTGCTATAGAGCAGACATCTCCAAGAGGCCTTTCAGAGCTTTAGCAAGGAAAAGTTTTGGATCCCGGTCAAGCTCTTCAGTGTATAAGTCTGCTGTGCTAAATATGCATCTCATGAAGAGAAAGTTGGGTACTGAATAATGAATTCTGCCCAAGCCACAGGCTTTGTTGGACTTTTCCCTATAAATTTCTGATGAATTGGTAATGCTGCACTAAAGAAATAGATTAGAAACTGACTGATCCCCTTCACAATTGTGACCTCAATTTTGTAGGTGCTAAGAATCACAAACTAATCAAACAGTCTCCTTCTTTTCATTAGAGACAAGCATTTTATTTTACTTCTGATTTGTATTTATTTTTTCCCAAGGACCTTTTTAGATTCTATCAACAAGACCATTTTCCCTAAGGTATTTTGTGATTTCTCAGCTTTTGAAGCGAAAAAGGTATAGAGGAGGCTATGGCATGAGTTAATTTATTTACAAGTACCTGCTTCTACTGATTAATGTTTGTCTGAACCAGAAGGAATCTGCTTTCAAGTTTCGTCATTAAAAATGTGAAAGCAATTCTGCTAATACAAACTTTTCTTTCTCAGGCATGTCACATCTATTTTACAGTCCACAGAAAGCAGCAAACTGTCTATTTTTCTGTCCTTAAACCTAACCCCTGCTGTTGACAAGCAGTATGATGTTGGCCAGATATTTCAGGTGTTCATATTCTTACAATCTGCCCATTGATATTTGCTAATGATCTTACTCCAAATTTACTATAGTGCAACTCAGAGTAAAAGCCTATCTTTTTTTTTTTGCACTAGTTTCCCATCCTGAGCACTAGAATGGTGTTTATCATCATCCTTGGACTTGCAGAGAAGAGTAATTCCCCTTACTGCAAGAGCTTGTGGACAAAACTGTACATTCTTCATCAGGTTGGAGGACAGCCTACTCGATCAATGCTCCCCATTACTTTAAAATGTAAAAAAGTATTTTATTTCCTTTGCATTCAGCAGCATCTGGTATTTTCAACTTCATGCCCACCTTCCCACTAGTTTACCAGAAACAATGCCAAGGTGAAGCCGACTTCAGTTTAGATGGTTGTAGAAATTCAACATTGTGAGAAAGCTGTGAGGAATCCTACAGCAGAGTCATAAGGAAAAACACAGAAACATATAAAGGAAACACAAGGAGTTGGAGGACAGCAGCTGGAGACTGACAAAGACTGCCCAGCAGAAACTCATTGTGTGTCTCCTTGCTGTGGCCCAGCAGCTCACTGAAGCCCTTAGCTATCTCTTACATCTGTTAGACAATGAAGGATTGCTTTATACTTTGAAACCAGATATAATTTGACCACAGTATCTCTTTGTGCATGCCTAATTGTACCTGAACAGTATGACAGAGTTATGAGAGCATCATGAATCATCACCAGTCTAAAAATTCTGGTCCCAGCCTATCTGCCAACCAGACTGATTAGCAAATGAGAGACAAAAAGAGAGACAAATCTCCCTTTGTCCCTTATGTGCTTTTCTAAAAGTTTTAGTAATATGGGGATATGTGCTGATATCTGTTACACTCTATTTGGTATACAATTTATGAGCAGTTGAAATCTTATCCACCATCACTATCAGGAGCTTATACATTCTCAGTTTTCAGAGCGAACAATAAAAGCTCTACTCTAATGCCAGTGAATCTGGTGAAAGGATTTCTATTGACTTGGATGGGGGATGGAGCAGTATCCAAGTGAGGCAGAAAATTATTTTCTCTGTTTGCTGTTTATTAGAAATTAATCTGAAGAACAGCTGACTTTAAAAGAAAATAATGAAAATAGTTCATTCAGTCTAATTGCTCTGATGATATAGAAATATTCATCTAGGATATGGCTAATTAGCGTGAAAAATATTTCGGACTGACTGAAAATCTTCTTTCCTTTTCCTTGCTGTTAAATTTCAGTTCACATTCCTTAATAATGGAATGTAACTTTAGAAAATGCCCACTGCATGAGAAAAGGGATAAGCAAAACAATACAAGCACCTCTGAGATTAAAGCATTGACTGAGTTCTCTGTGTTTGTATTCAAAAGTATAGAGAATAATGCAATTTCCTCTTCTCCATATTTCTAACTAACAGTAAGCTATGCAATGCTCTTTGAGAGATCCAAGTTAACTGAAATCTGAGACAGCAGCTTAAGTCAGCTTTGTATTCCTGAAATTGAAAACAGCCCACCCTTGTCATTTGATTCTTTCTGGACATCTTATCTATTTGTGCCTATGCCTGCACCAAGTTTGCATTCCACCAGTTATTTGTTTGTAGATGAGGTCCAGTTAAGCACATCCTAGGACATACTAAGGTAAAACAGCAAAACAATTTCTACTTCCTCAAAAGTTTTATGACTGTTGAGATCTAATTCTCCCTCAAATTTTCAGCACTAAGGTTGTATTGCATTCAGTTGGAATGGGAATTTGTATTTCTGTTTTGAATAAATATGCAGACTTGTAAAAAAAAAGTTATCTTGGATGAAAACCTTACACCAGGTCTATGAAAAAAAAATCACTTGTGCATCTGTTTGCTAAAATGGAGTATGCCCTTTCAAGGACAAAGAAGTTACTATAAACAGCCAGTAATTAACAGAATATCAAGAGCATATGATGGATTGTAAAGAGTTACTGCTGACATGCACATTGTCTTGTCACACTGGACTGCAGAATATAGTGTTAGTGGAGTTTACTGCAAAAAATATTTCTGGAATGCATTGGACTGATTACACAGTAACAGATTGACCAAGAGAGTTAAAGATATTTGATTATTTGAAACATCACATGCTTTTTATAAAATAAAGCCTTTCATTGAGTTAGCTCACAACTACTGGACTAATACGTTGTTAAAGTCGAATAAGCAATTTACTGAGCTCCATCTAACGGGGAACAGTGTGCTTAATCTAGTTCTGCCATCCAGGCTGATTCTGCATAGCTGTCACCCATTGCTGTGGACAGTGACTGTGAATTGAAAAGTCAGAAAACATGCAGAACACACTGAAATTTTTACAAGAAACTAGGACCCATCACATATTAAGGATACTGAATGTCTGAGTAAGAGTCAGCCAGTAGCCCAGACTGGGAGCCTGGATTTCAGCAGTATTTATTTTTGGCAGAGTCCTTTTTCTAACAGTTGTTGTGGGACAGAGAAGCTAAATCTTCCTGAAATTCATCCCAGCTGACAGTACATGGCCAGTGTACACAGGTGTGAGTGCTGGGTTTAGTTTAGATCTGGCTCAAGTACCTCTACTGCTCTGAGCTGCCTCACATAGGATGCATCCCTCATGTCAATGAACAATGTAACTGTTTCCCAGTCCTGCTGTAGTTTATGTCTCTCATATTTTAAAACTAAAAATCCTAAGCAAGGAATCGAGTTGTCACATTTGCTCTTACTCATCTCGGCCTCGAGACATCTGTGTTTTCCACTCCTCTGGCTGCTCCCTGGAGGTTTTAATGAGGATCATCAAAGGAAGACAGACACTCTGCCTGAGGTCTTTTTTTTGCCCTCCCTGCGCTAGGTAGATGTGCTCACTGGGAAGATGTGAGGTGTTGTACAAGGACACGGAAAAGGCAGAAGAGGAGAACATTTTGTAGCAGGAGAGCAGGAGACCATCTTGCTGGCTGGAGGCTACTCATGTAGCTTAACCAGATTTTGTCATATTCCATCTTTTGTTATTAGGGCCACCCCATTTGATACAAAATCCACTGTGTTTAAAAACTGGGGAACATGCACGTTGGGAGCTTGTGTCCCAGTGAAAAGAAAACTTGCTAATTTAGGAAAGGAGATTTCACCTGACTATTTTGTGAGAATTCACTGTAGGCTCCATCATCTGAGTGCCAGTATTTTTAAAGAAAATTTTTAAGAAACTAAATTCTCCTCACAGCATGTTTATGAAATGTGAAAATATCATTATCCTAGCTGAGAAATCTCTGGGCCAGATGCTGAGAGATGCCTTTATCTAAAGGAAATCAGTAGGACATGTCACTAAGCACCTTTAGGATTCAAAGCCCGAATGACTGCCCAGGGTCTGATAGGAAATCCAACACAGCGCCCGAGTTGAACCAATGTGGACTAAGTCTCAACTCAGTGTATTAGCCACAATTCCTTCTTTTAACAGGAAATAACCTTATCCCCTTAACTCTTTGAACTGCTTGAAAAATTTTGGTAAACATATGTAAACATTTTATGTAACAACTGATGCTATAGCTTCACATTGCCCAGTTCATTCACATCTGAACACGACATTGCATACATAGGGATTTGCAGGCACAAAGGATATTATTACTGTTGCCGTGCATTGTATTTGCATTGTGCTTTTCCCTAAATGTACAGCATTGTTTTGTTAAGCAATCAGAATGCAAATACCACTGGCACAGCTAGAAAACATTCAAGTGCCCAAGTACACAAAGAGTGCAAACTGTGCAGTAAAGCACACAAAGCCCAACAAGCTCATTAGTACCATACTGCAGTGATTACAGAGTAAAGTGCCTTCTGAGGTGCAGTAGTCAGGCTGTACAAAGGGAGAGCTTTGCAGTGTTTTAATGCAATGATATTTTTAATGCAATTCTGTGCTGCCACAGTAGTCATATTTCACCAGCATAAGCTGCTCTGGGAAAGAGGCACTATTCTCTGCTTATACCTTGCCTAGGTATCATTCTTGATTAGCCATTAGGCACTGCATAATGGTCATGAGGATGAGGATAATAATTCTAAGGATAAGAATTATGGTCTTTAGTCAGACCAAATCCCCATCCAGCTCTGTATCCCTTTTCTGATAGAAGTCAGAAATATATTTTAAGCAAAAAACATGAGAAAACAGGCATGTATAGAGTGACTCTTTCCCTGGTATGGCCTTAAAGTTCCCAGTAACCAGCGTTAAGAACGTGAAAACTGGAACTAGGCTCTGTGGGGATCCTCTAGTGGTTTGATTTGCACCGTGGTCTCTGTTGTAACTTAATGACTCAAAACCAGATAACCAACTGTCTATAGCCAGTGTACCTGCCTCACCATCCCTGCCAGTACACACATGTATGCATATATATGTTGCCCTGGTTTTTGCTAAAGCCTTCTGTTTTAACCTTGGAGTCAGAATTCTTTCTCACACAGTTTCATGTAAACAATAGGCGATGTTTATTTAACCGTCTATTCTGTTTTTCATTCCTTTTGTGATAAGAGAACTTTGATGAGCATCTTTTTTCTCCAGTGGAATTGAGAAGGAAGTGACATGTTCTCCAATCCCTTGTGGAGTTGAGAATTGTATAAGACGTGATATATGTAAATAAAGTCGCTCTTTTCCCTCCTTTCTGCTGAACCTGGCAGGTGTGAGAGCGTCTTTATTGTGTTTTCCCAGACACATATATACACACACACAGAAAAAACAGCCATGCACTGTCCTGTATGTGCCACCTACTGCTAAAAGGAGGTGCAGGTCTTCAGTATAGTGATTTGAATGATCTACTGAGAGAAAGGTTAAAGTTTTAAAGGAAAGTCACCATGTGACTATCATGGTGTCAGAAACCATGTCAACTCTTCTTTGAGACAGAGGATGGACTAAGTGTGCTCTTGGTATTCTTTCCTGCACTGATTTTTTTCATCAATCTATGATTATTCAGCTGCTATAACAGCTAGAAAGTTCAGTTTTAATTAGTCTGAAATAAGAAAATGTCTTTCATTCTGCTTGAAAACGTAACTCACATAATATTTCATCTGCTGGAACCAGATGAAGACCTGTAAAAGCTGCGGTCATGTAGGACCATAGCTCTTCAATAATCCCTAGCTATAGCCTAGGAGCTAAACAGCCATACATACACCTTCTGGCCAAGAGCAGCACAGAGAGGTGTGATTTATCTTAGCAAAAGCATCTCTACATTATTCACTGAAAAATGTAGTGTGTCCAGTGGATACTCTTGTGGAGATTCTTTCTGCCCTTCGGGGTACTCTTAGCAACTGACCTTAGCAATTGATCTGAGCTTCCTCCTTTGCATCAGGACCCAAGCAATAAATCAGACGGGTGTGCTGGAAAGAGAGAATGTAAGTTTACAGGCAGGGATGGTGGCGAAGCAAACTGCAAAGTGCTCCATTAAACGTATCACCTCAATGTCTGCCCTCAGAAATTGATGTCTCCAGGGTGATCTTCTCTTTTGAGAAGTGGTCCTTTTTACAAGGCAGGAAGCATTAGGTACGCTCATATCTCAGTCAAAGAGTTTGCTACGCAGTGCCAACAGTTATTCAGCAGTACTCATTATGCAGGTGAACTACATCACAGTGCTGCTACTCTGCAACACTCTGCAGATCTCTATGCACCATGTGCACATTGTCTGAAATATAAGCAAATTTATGCTGCACTCATCCTTTTTGTGGTTATTAGTGTCACTTAGTATCATCTTCCTCCAGCAAATTGACTCACCAAGCAAAATGCACAAGTGCACTTTAAAGCGGATCACATTATCACGCCTACTTCTTCTGAAGAGCCAAGTGTCATTACTACTTTTCACAAGGAATAACTGCCTAAACTGTTTCACATTCTGCAGTGCATCAACAGTGCTCTTCCTCCACTCAGTTTGCAGTTCAGAAGAGTGATGGAACAGTAATGCATGTCTATCTCATTGTTCTACACGGAGAGATAAAATCTAGTGCTCACTTTACGCCTCTTTAAATGTTAGGGTATTTGTTTCTGGAGTTTTTTCATGGAGATATGCACTTGCATATCACCTCTAAGGCCTTGATCATATTTCTGGTGTCAACAAGGTATTTGCATTAAAATTACTGTGTTTACTCAAAAAGCATATTAGAGGTTTCTCTTGCCACACTACTGATTAGATGACATATCCTAACTGCTCAGTTAATTTCACAGTCAGGTGGAGACAAAAAGGACTAATGATGGCCAAGTGCTGACAGGATTTTACTTCCAAAATATTTTCACATTATTCACTAGCACTCTTTCTACCTCTGTGTGTATTTTCTAGAAGGTAGATGGAGTGTCAAAGAAATACAAGGGCGCAGACTGTTAAATGGTAAGATTATGACTAAAACCATGAACTTGGAACCAGAAACCAGGAAATAAAACATCAGAAAGAGGAACTTTGGCTAAGAAACAGAGTGAGAAGAAGTGCCAAGGGTCAGAATTGAGAACAACCAGCAATTTTCGATGCTGAAGAGCAAAGCCAGAGCCCAGTAAAACTCCATATCATACATTTAGAGCTGAGATTAGACACGGCTAGCGCTTGAGCTAGACAAACTATGGCCACTCAATGTCCAGAGATGAGGATTAAATAAACTAGAAAATAATCAAAGAAATAAAGTCGTAGCCAGGGAATACATTATGCAACCAGACATTGAGAGAGCTTCTTATTCTTGATTGCTACAGCTGTGTCTACCCAGAATTTTATATGGGTCACCAGCCTTCTGGAAGAATGCCTGTGGTAGCCTGGTGGCTTTTTGCACTTTGATTGCTCAGGAGTGCCTGTCAAGAGGCTGTCAGGAAAATCACCAAAGTACACACTTGAGCTCAGATCTCAGTGACTTTTGATGGGACTGACTGACCTTTGTGCTTTTGAAAATCCACCCCTTGTTCTCTGTGAAGTGGTGGCTTCCCACGTGGTCTGTTATGTTTACAACTATGAGTGTTTGGTGTTTCATGACCTCTTCTCACTCATTATCACTCCACTTAATGTCATGGCAAAAGAAGGGTAATGATTCTTTTTTTGCAATTGTAACTAAAATGCTGCCAGAGCAAAGGGTACGTGTTGGCCAAGGTCTTTATTATGCAACTCTATGCAGATCACTGTGAATTGCATCGTCCATCTAGTTCAGTGATGCAGCACCAAGGTCACTGGGCAGTTTTAAGCTAATGATGCGACCATAAGTCTAATAAATGTGCTTGGTAATCACAGCAAACATATTGTCATTGTCGCAGATGTTATTCTTTCAAAAGCACTTGGCAAACAACTAAAACACAGCCCTTGCTTTTGCTTTGACCTCTCCTAAGAATGCACCATCAGGAACATTGACGAGATGAGATTGCTTAAGAAAACAAGTCATGGCCTACAGCTACAGAATTGGTACTCCTCATAGCACTCCTGCAGTTTGCTTAGACTAAACAGGCAAGAGGCTAACTGAACATGAATCTGTGAAATTTTGACAGAGAGTAGATTTTGAAAAGGAACATATCCATGAGTGATACCAACACAAGTAGACATCAATTTCTTATTACAATGATTTAGGTAGGTTGACATTAATTATGCAGTTGATTTTTCTAGCTGATCCAGTAGCCTTTTGTTATCTTTCAGGAAATACATTAACCAGTAAATGCATTGTGTCACCGTGAACTTTGTCATTATGTGCAGTGATTCCCAAAGGGCTTATCAAATGCTGCAATTGCTGTTTTGTTGGAAGGACAGTCATCATCTCTCAGGCTAGGTCAACAGATTGTTGGTATTATGCCCTGAAAAAGTGGCAATATAGTGTTCAAAACTTGTTGCATCTCCAATGTCTTGCAACCTATCATATATATGCATATCTCTATTTTTATATATGTATATCATATATTCTTATGTACATCATGTATTCTTATCTGCCAGGCATGAAGAAGCCCACAATAGCCTGACCATTAAATATGCTCTTGACAATAAGGGAGGAAAAGGAAATTTAAAACAGGCAAAATGAATTCTTACTTCATTTATACCCATTATTGATAGAAATAAAGATGAGTGGTTCAGCCTAACTGTAAAATTCACTGAAGATCATTCAGTGAACAGAAAATGCCAGTATGTGAAGATGGCGGTTTAGCAAGGCGCTGAAATAAAGAGAGGTCTAAGTCAAGACTCAGAGCTGTCTTTTCTCGTTCTCAAATGACATAAACAGCACAGTCATGAAATGAGGTCACTGTTTTGTATATAAGCCCTCTGTGGTTTCTAAGCCAAAAAACCTAGAAAAATATTATGCTTTGCTAATGGCGCTTTTTCACCAGGAAGCACAGCATGTGTCCAGTTCAATGTGTCAGCAGCTTTCTGCCCTCAATTCAGCTTATCAACAGTTGAACCATTCAAGGTCTGTATTATAACCTATTAGAGATGACATGTGACAAGATGATTTTTGATAAAGAGTGGAACTTTAGTGCTACAGAAGTGACCAGGGAGAGGAGGTCTCCAGATGCAACCTGACACTTTGTCAGCAGCTGCTAGTCAGATATAAAACCATTTTATTGCCCTTGCAGTCAGCCACATGCTATAGCTTCCTCTCACTTAGAATGTGTTCACTTTCATACCCTCCTTCATTTAGTTGCAATAGAACAGCAAAATGTTTATATTACAGCAGAATGCTGCATGCTTGTTTCTGAGGGTGACCTTGAGTAGGCCTGGCACACAAGAAGTGCAGTGGAAGGCAGGTAAACACTTTGCCTCCTACACCTCTGCCATACTGCCTGTGTCCAACACTTATCATCCTTTGAATTAAAAGAAAGGACCTACGTAAGTGCCCATTTTTGTGTGTGAATTCACATTCAGAACATTTCAGGTGCATGCTATGAAGAACAAGAAAACAAAGACAGATTAGAAAACGTCACTCTCCAAAATCATAATTATTTTTCCCTTTATGCTCTGAATATTATTTGTCAGTCTCAAGAATTTTTTAACTCTTTGGCGTGGGAAGCCTTAATTAAAAATCAGTATGTGACCCATTAGTATTTTATAATCCTCTCTTTTGCAAGTTGGAAGTAACAGTTTGCTGGGCTTTTTAAACAAGATATGAGGGAGCTAAATATGAAAGCCGAGGCAAGAGAAAATACAGGAGAGCTAGATGGTGTTGGGAAAGCCTGTCCAGAGAGTCAGGACAAGAGTTCATTACCAAATATACATGTTTTAAACTGCTCTTAGATCAAAATAACATTTATTTTCAATGAACTAATGGTTTGTGATAGTGACCATAAGATTTTTAGATTTAGGAAGTACACACAAGAATAACATGGTCAAAAGCATCACTGTAGCTATGCTGACCTTCAGAAAGGAGAACTGGGTTAAAATGAGGAATCTTGTTTCAAAGAAGCAGAAGGACATCTAAGACAGTTAAACCCTCTCAGTCAGCATAGAGACTCCTGAAGGACACTGTACTGGGAGCACAGCACCAGCCTGTACCACTTACTGGGAAGCCCTTGGGAACAGGTAAAGGAAACTGGCACAGAAAAACAGTAAAGCAAGGGAAGTTACTGGAATTAAGAACTTGGTATTCAAAATTATGAAGATGTGTCTTAGTGAAGAAAAGGAAGAAGCTACAAATTCTAAGAGAATAAACATAAAACTATAATTAGACTACCATTTGCTTTGTAAAGGTTGTGGTGAAATTTCAAGGTGTTCGTTTTCCCCATAAGTAATTTGACTTGTCAAATCAAATGACATCAAAAGACAAATTGATGGCTTGATTCACTACTTCCCCTGGCATTCATATCATGCAGATCAGGATGAGGATGAGCATAAAGTGCTGCAGAATAGAGCCATTTTATACTTGTTTCAGACAGTATGAATGATAATAGGAAGCGTAGGACAAAAATGGATCTAAATGTTTCCAAACCATCTTTTCTGAACTCCACAACTAGTGCAACCATATGAATCTGTCTCCATTCCAACATGAGAATGCCATTTATGCATGGTAAATCCAAGTGCCTGATTTTTATATCCATGGCCTGTAGTCACTTGACATGTTTATCTGTGCCTTATTACTGTTAGATTTACTCCCTGATACAGCAGGGCCAAATCTGTCATGTTTACGACTGCTGATCTTCCAAATTCACACAATTCCCACTTACATGATACTAGATCCTAGTTATAGCCACAATTTGCTCCAGGGTCGTGCCTCCAGCTTGGCCTCTCTGTTGCTGTTTTCATAGCCTTGCAGTACAGAAATGGATAAACACATTTTTCCATAAATGAGTTGTGATTTTTTAAGGAATTGGCTAAGTACACATTACCTTTTGTTTACTTCTCATGACCTCTACTCTGAACTAGTCTCACTGGAATTCAGTAAAATGAATTCCAGGATGGCTTGCATAAGAGTTCTTAAAAAAAACCCCAAATATGACAGCAATGGGAAATATTTTTACCAAAGGCGCTTTCAATTCAGAAAGAGAGACACTAAATTGAGGACAAACTGATCATCTAATTTACCTCTGACCTGAGAAGGATTAGGAACACAATTACTTTTGTGTATTCTTGAGCAGTTTTGCCATACTAAGCTTCTGCATAAGTGCTTGCAGCATCAGGACCCTCTTTCCCAGAATCACTGGCCCTCTGTCTAGGGAGAGAAACACTTTATAAACAATTCACCAAAGAGTTCATAACAATCAATAAATTAAGGATGATCAAGGTCATAGGAATATACATCAAGAGGAAGGACACCCTAAAACACTGAAGAAATAATCTGCTGCCATTTATTTCCTTCACATTTCCATTTATTTAATCTATTTACTTTTCCTAACTCTTTCTACAGATACCTTCATTTTCTCTTCCTCTTCATACTTAGATTTTTTTCATGTTGTTACTGCACACATCTCCAATTCCTCTTGATGGCTCGATATTTCTAATATTACATTTTAAAATACCATCTTGTGCATTCTGTGCTTTATTGCCATTATATAAATGTTTGGTTCCCCTAAAGCTAAAAACAGCAAATAGATCTTCAAGGAGCAGACCAAATTATGCAGGTTTGTATTTTGCCCATTCAAATACAGTTCTGCCTTTCAGGAGACGTTTTTAGGGGTTGCCTTTACTTTGTGTGGTGCTTTCCTGCAGTCACAGCAGGCAGTGGTTTAGTGGCAGTTTTAAAATATAACGTTACTGTGAATTAAAAACAGTACAATGGTGTTTTGGTGTTTTGGACAGCAACACTTCTTAAAGGAAAAAACAAGACAACATTCCTAGGTTCCCTCTGTTGTATAAGCCTGTTCCTGGCCAATTCTTCAATGTTGCAAAGCAGGGTCACTCATTCTTCTATCACAAAAAAATCCCCATACCTGAACATATAAATTCTGGATATTAATTAGCAATTATATAAGATGGCAAGCTGTGTTTTTAAAAACAAATAAATATGCATTTTCACTTGATTTACTATGTCCATTAAATATTTACATAATTGCATTCTAGTTACTCTAGCATATGTATTACACCATAAATACTTGGAACAGAATTTTTATTTTAATTATAATTTATTTCTATTTTTTCACTTTTACTACCTTCTCAATACAATTTCTTTTCTTTAATCTGTAAGACTGTCAAAACATCATTAGTTTGAGGCCATCTACCTGTTAGCTTGATTTTTTATTTCATTATCAGCCATTAGGGAAAAAGCAGTAAGTCACAGAATCTAATTTTGTTAATGGAACTTAACGCAACCCTAGGCAATCTGAAAATAAGTAAATAACCCCTTGCCCCTCCAACAACCAGGGTCTTCTGTGAGAAGACTACCAGAAAATATATCTCAGAAAACTGTTAGAAGTGCAAAAAGTCCATAAAGTAGAGCACATGGGTATGCAATCAGGAGCTGCTGTCCTTCCATAGCCAAGGCAGAGGTAAAAATTTTGGAGGCTGACAGACTGCACCATCCAATTATAAACAGAGCTAACACAGTTCCTGGGATCCCCCTAGGAGGAAAAAAAACACAAAAGAAACATGACAGAGTCCACATATTATTAAATGTAGCATCAAATCTTACCAAACTCAAGTTCATGTCTAGCAGCATGTTGTTGATAAGGTAACAGCCACTGGAAGAACCAAGAACTGACATAATGAAAGTCAAGCATGAGAGCAAATTAAAACTGTAACCATAAACAAAAAAGTAATTTGTTCAGCATGGATAAAAGCTTCATCAGAAGTACTGCTAAAAGGACTGTACATTTCCAAATAAATCTTCTGGGCCTGCAGCAGATGCAGCTGCTGAAGTTTAATATTAAATTTAGCCAAGTTCCTATTTCAGCCAAAATCATCTTATAGAAATTGTTAGGTTCTAAAATGACAGTTCAGACCTGCTCTTCCGTCAGGAAGCCTGATGATCTGGAGGGGTTGCATTTTTGTAATGCCGAGAACAGATTTTAAGTGTGCCTTGGACTCTGAGGAGGGGCTCTGAAAGACTCACACCAGCTGTACGGGCAGAAAGGTCTCCCAGGAAAAAGCTTGACTGGCCTTTTAAAAAAGGGAGCACACTGAGCACAAAGTAAGGAGTGGGAAAAGAACCGCCAAGGAAAAATATTTGCTCATCTTGGCATCCTTCTCTGCACACTGAAAGGACCGTGACGTTCCACCCTACCTCTTGGTGACAGCTGGGCCCTTCTGAAGTTACACTGTGCCACCTTTCAGAAGCAGGGAGGCCTGGAGAACTGATGATTATGTGACTATTGTTAAAAGCCTGCTGAAATACTCCTGCAGATTACAGAGGGCTCACTATTAAACCCTGTGGGAACAAAATCTTGCCAATAAATAATGTTTCACATATGCTTTATTTGCACTCTATTTGCAGCCTGCTTCTGTAAAATGCATGAGATTATGTGCATAATACACTGCTGAAGTACATAATGAGATAGCTGCTTTACACACTTTTGCTGTGTCAGTCTCAAGGACTTTGAGAAAGAATAAACCTTTGCCACTTCTAAAGGCCTTCCTGGTGCCCCACTCTTCCAAAGCATCAGCATAACAGAACTAGAAGGGAAAAACAGACTGTATATTCATACTCAGGTATCATACTTCCTTTTATAAGAAATCATCTCCACTAATAGCATTTTTGCAACTAAACCATGATGAATAAAGCCGTCCTTATGTAATTTACTCGGTTTACTTAATGCAGTCACATCACATAAAATAGTTCATTTCTTAGCCATCCAGTCACCAGGCCAAAGAGGTTCTTGGTGTTGTCAGCTCTTGGGCCGTTGAAGGAGGAAGGAAAGAATCGATTTTACAGTGACTCTGCACCTCATTGCAACTTAACAAGTTAAAAATAAAACATTAAACACCATGTGATTTAATATCCTCAGTTTAAGTGTCCTTTAAACCTAAATAGTGGCATTCAGGGAAATTCCACTAGGCTTTGTAAAGCAAGTTCCTCTTGCCTCTTCTCCAACTAGAGATGCTAAGTTGCTCACCTAAACAGTGAGATAGAAATTCAGAGCTGGTGTGGATGGCTCTTTGAGCAGGTACCCATGCTGGCAGAGGGGTGGGATGCAATAGGAACATACTGTGCAATGACAATTTTCAGCTAGCATAATGACTCTTTAGGGGGCTATCACAAGGTAGCACAATTTAGAGCTGTGGCTGCTCTGCCTTGCACCCAAGTCCAATGGCCTCTCATGGTTTGTTCCAGGACTGGCAGAGAGCAGGATGGAAAGGTGACATAAAAATCATATTGGAATCAAGAGGTAACACTGTGCACTTACAAATTCAGTCCTTGATCTAATGATGTATTACTGCCAAAAGGAATGGTTTGGCAGAGAGCTTGTCTGTCACATTCATGAGGGTCAAATCCTCTAGCATGGGAGAAGGGCAAAAGGCAGATGTCATGCTTACAGTTTCCAAGAGGACTGGGGCTGTACTCGTGTGAGATTGAGATGGAGGAACCCATGTGAGTGGACCCTTTCCCCTACTCTCTCTCTCACATCCTGCAAACGCTGTCACCAAATGGGTCCTTTACATCAGCTGGGTCTAATAATTTCTTTCCCCATCCTTACATTCATTTCCTTCACTATTTAGTTAAGGAAGTAGCTTTACCACCCTGTTTGGGGATTTAATATTGAAGAACTGTTGTTGCTTTCTGCAGGAAAAAAGTCTATTGATGTTTCTCCCAGAAAGACGGCCTGATAAATTTGGGGTCACACATGGTAACAGCATGGATGGGCACAAACAAATCTAGTTCCATACAGGTTTGAGTAAGAGAAGTGGTTTTCTCCTTCGTACTATTTGGTACCCCAAATGTTCCATATTTTGCTTTATTTAGTTACAGGGAAATAGCTAATCATGAAAACTGAAAATTATTTGATTACTATGTATCTTTGCCATACATGAGTGCATTATCTTACGTATATTTTTGGCAAAAAAAAAAAAAAATCAGATTATTTCTTTGAACTTTGCAATAGAAATAATGTTTTTTAGAAATATTTTTTTAAAATCATGAATGTATTTCTTTTACCATTTAAAATAATGTTTTAAATTAAAAATAATGAAATGTACGTTGGATTTAAAAGTTGCCACTTAATTTTAGTAGCATGTTTCCAATAGTTAACCTTGGTGCTTGCTGTGCTCAAGCAGTTTCATACAGCATACGAGAGAGGACTGCAGAATCCTGTCAATAGGTACTTAATGTTGTCAATTTATGTTAGAAATAACAGTTTAATTTTTTAAAGGCTATCACACTTTAGTATTTATAGATTTTCAAAAGATGTGCTTTCTGTAAATTCACAGCATTTTACAGTTGTGTGGTGTGTGCTTGGGGATTCCTTGTACAGAAAACAGTACCCTGCACAGTTGTAACAGCTGGTTTGGAATTCACCCCATCTGTCTTACAATTATGTATCTGCACATTTTGTTAGGCTGGATTATTAAACAGGTTAATCAAGAAAATACGGGAAGTGTAGGAGAACAGAGAATAAACAGCTTCTTCAGTGTCACTATCATCCATCTTACCAAGGACAGCTCAGAAACACTTTAATATGGAATATGGTCAGGTTAAGCCATCATAGCTCCACAGAAACATGCCACAAGAATTTTGCCAAAACTTGATTCCACCACATAATTTCCTTAAAAAATAAAAATTATATATATACACGTATGTAAGAATGCTGCTTTTCCAAACAAAACAAACAGGAGGACTTTCTCATTCATCAGCCTCTAAGTTCCATATGTTACAGATTGGAGAGTTAAAAGTATGAGAGAACAAAAAAAGACTGATGAGGGAAATCATCATTAATAACATGTTAACAATAGGTGAAAGCACTGCTCAAGGCCTTCAGGCAAAATTTAGGATTTGCTTGTACTTTGCTGTGCGTGAACAGGGAGATAAACACTGTGTCTCAAAGGGCTTACTGAAAAAAAGAGGAATGAGAAGCTTGCCAAAAAGTTTCCTACTCACAGAATGTGACTGAACAACCCTCCCCCACATGTGCACAGATACATACACCACTACACATTTGGGTTTTCAAAGTATTCAGTTATTTTCAGGTTTGCGATTGCACCACAACTATACGTCTCTATATCTTATTAGAGAGGTATAGAGAATATACAACTCTACTGTATCTTAAACACTTGTTCTAATTCTCCACATATTAAGGGTTGCTTGGCTATTTCATTCTGTCCCACTGAAGTCAGTAAGAAAGGAAACATAAAGATAGGAGGCCTGATGATATGAACAAAAAAGAAAGAGGAGAACCAGCTATATAAACCCAAAGTTCAGCAGTTGCTTTTAAAATTGATACCTGAGTTTGGCCACTGCTGGCTCTGCAAAAACAAAAATCACACCAGAGGCTGCTGCAAAAATCAACAGCCCAAGTGGAAAGCAGTGGAATTAAAGACTCATATCAAAATGAGTGTATACCAGCCCTCTCAAACACAGTTCAATTTTGTCTGTTTCCACCTATGCATACAAAAAAAAAATGGTATTAGAGCTTCAGAAGCCAAAATTCACTATGTGGCCATTTATAAAATGTTTTGCACAACACCAGCCACCTGACTCACTGTCCTTCATAGGATTCCTGTTGCCACGGACCGGTACTTACTGCAGTGAGAAGACAACTGCAGAAGAGGAGAGGATCACCATGGGCAGCAGGCAGTAGCCCAGGACACTGGCAACGCAGCCATGCGAGACTCCTGAGACGCTCATCAGGTTCAGCAGGGCATGCATGGCAAGGCACCCGATGGCACTCATCCCATACACGTAGCCGAAATGAACTTTTCCTGCCTGGAATAAATAGGAGTAAGCATGAAGTGTCAGAAGTGAGCAGTGATCACAACGTGCTAGCAGAAGACAGAATTAGGTTTAGGTTTGTTACTTCTTGTAGTTGACACTGTCTCTCTGCTTCACCTACATCAGTTCAATTGTGAACCGCAGCTGATACTTCTGGGTGATTTTTGCATAAAAATAATTCCAAGGTGCAATTGAAAAAATGTGCTTGTCTCAAAGTTACAAGGCTGATTCTCAGTCTTACTGTCACTGGGCTCTGAACACAACTGGAATTGATTGGGAGACTTGGGAAAGTTTAACTGGCAACAGACTAAGAAATTATGGAAAGCACATTTTAGTCATTAAAAATCAGTTTAGTCTCAGGAAAGATCTCAGTAAGTTTATATGGGGCTGTGAAAAAGTGTCCTAAGTAATATGATGACCCAGGTTACCTGATATGCTTCACATTTTATTACAAACCTTCAGCTTTAAGCAGGTCTGCAAAAAGTTAATAATATTTTGCTGAAACTATGCTGGTTGTCAGGGTAAACGTGACCATTCCTCACCTTGACTACCATGAGAAAGACACATCTCTGCGCTTAGACCAATACAACATATTCATTTCAACATAAAACTCAGTAGTAACTGTCAGCTTGTGTTCTTTTTTTGTTCTAACGCATGAAAAAATCCCAGATTTTTTTCTTCTGGGTTTTATTCCTTTGGTTGAATTTGTTGCCCATGAAAGGTACCAGCCTGGCAGCCTGGAGCTTGATATTTTCTAATTTATACACAAAGCTAGTAAAACAGGCAACTGTGGCCACAGCACTACCAATTCCTTCATCTCCTGCCATTATTTTGAAGGATCGCCTCCAGGCATAAGGGCATTGTTCATTCCCCAAAATAAACAGTCACAAAAAACTGTTAAATATTTTTTTCTCTTTCTTCAAGCTTCTAACAAATTAAATACTGAATGTTGGCTATGCAATACTGTCATTTTCACACCTGTACATCAGAAAAACTTTCATAAATGAGACATCTGTTTTTCTCTTGGAACTTTGTATCCTAATGATAGAAAGCACCTGTGAAGGAGAAAGTTCAGACCTGGAACTTAACCATCAACTCAGAACCATGGAGTAAACTTCTCAAATGAAGGGCCACTGTGCGTCACCTTCCTGACACATAACAAGGTTTATGTACATACATAAAACGCCAGTGCGTTTGTTCATACATACACACACATGCATATCTATATGTTGCTCACACCCTATGTTATATATTGCATATGATAAACCACATAAGACTCAAAACTAATAGATGTTCTCTCCTAATAATGTTCTGGCTTATGGTTGGATTCTGTCGTGATGGATTAGGTACAAACATTGTTGAAGCTTTTGTCATGTTTTGTGATATTTGCTAATTTATCTCCTATGATGGCTAAGGAGGATTGAGAAGACCTCCGACTTCACTTATCCATATATTTTAGTGAAATCTGGGGGAAATCGACTTTGAGGACCCTTCTCTGCCCTCTCTTCCTGTATCCATGTGTATGGAAACTGATCACTGGATGCCATCAGTATTTGAGCTGGGCAGACATGAAGAACACCGTGGAGAAGGCCTTGCCTAGTGATGACACAGTTTGGAAGTCCTGGTGCTGCAGGTCGGTGGCAGCTCACCGGCTCTCGTTGGAGAGCAGTGCACGCTTACGTGAAAGGCAACCTGAGTTGGTAAGACCTGACTTTACATCAGCAACACTATCCCATCTGCAGATTGACCTGGCTCACCGCCGAGCACTCCTCTCAAGGGTCCCAGTCCTCAAGGTTAAGTCAGGTACAGCCAGCTTGCCTATAACCTTCCAGCATCCTGGCCTTTCCCCCAGTACTGTCTTCCACCATAGAGAACAATCTATTCCTGAAATAATAGCATAAGAAATCTTCCTATTTAGGTACAGACTCCTTTGCTGGCATTTGCATACTAGTGGTATAAAATAATCAGGAAAAATTGCTTGAACAAATAAAATTAATGATAGCTAGAAATAGTGTGGGAGAGCAATACTAGCTCAGACGATTATCAATTAGAATTTCAGTCATTAAGGATATGCAGTAAGTTTAACACCCACAATGGTTTGGGGCAGCCTTTGCTATAGACCAACTAAGTAGAGTTCTGTCTCAAAACAGATGCATCACCTACAAGCTATATTTCAGACTGTTTGTTTCAGTGTATTTAACTACTCTACACAGCACTATATATTACCTTAGTTTAAGACTAATTCCTCAGCCAGAGATGAAGGGAGCACTAGCACCAGAAGCTAGCTGAGATCTCCACTTGGTGAAATGTTGGAATTGTGGTGCAAGGATATAAGAGAAGAAAAAAAAAAAAAAAAAAGAGGACGCTGAACATGTTGGTTCTGATTTTAGTCTTACTTAGCATATATAAATATATTGACTCACACACATGGGAATACTCCCAGTTCACAGTGATGTAAGCAAAACCAGAATCGGGCTTGATTAGTCTGGCAGGCTTTGATGAATGGAAAGAGCTAAATTTGTCCTGCAGAAGGAGCAAGGTTAGGAGAAAGTCAGACTTTGTGTTCTTGTTTGCATCTGCCTGGAGTGGGTACTACTACCTTTAGCTGAAGTGGATGGGGAAGTCTGATTTCATACAAATGACAGTGTAAATGCAAAGCAGCTGAGAGTCAGGTTTCAGTTCAATTTTGTGCTGCCATTGTTTCTCTATCTACAGTGGAACTGCCCTGTTTTACACTAACATGAGGAAGACCAAGTCCTGCTGCCAGACTAGCAGCCTTTTCTTCTTTTCCTCTGAAAGAACTACTACCCTTTGAAGAATATCTTTGCATAATTTTCCATAGTTATAAAGCTGAAACTAAAGAAAATGTATACATTATTTTTAGAAACAAGCTCTCAACTAAATTATGTTCCTGGTGCTATCAGAAGATATTTAAGTACAGAAGGATATCATAGTTTACACAGCTGAAGAGGCACGTTAGTATTCAAATACATCTGAGATAAAATGGTAGCCTGAATTTCTAAGATAAACCCATAGACTTACTGCTGTGAAGTTATGGAACAAAAATACTGGATTGTATCAGAGGTGTTATGCTGCCCTAAAACTGGGGCATTGAAAAGACTTGATTTTCTAATGACACCTAAAATGCGTAATATCCCAGAAAAAGTATGATAATTAAAGTAATTTATTTCAATAATAATAGTTTAATATTCATTATAACTGTTGGCTATTCAGTGAGAAAAATGAACAGAAAACATTTTTTTTCCATTCTTTCTTTTAGCTTGCTTTCCTTCCATTTTCTTCATTATAATTAATTCGACTTTCTCCTTTTACTACCCTTATACATTTATTTCTCCAGGTGGAAAACAGCCTGTCTACTCTAGCTTCTCACCTTTTTTTCCTTTTATTTCCTTTCCTCATGCCTCTTCCACCCTTTAAAAATATTTTTATTTTTATAGGGACATAAATAATAATACTACTTGCCATTTATACTGCAGTTTGCACATTCAAGGTACTGCACTGACGTTACAAATCGAGTAAGGACTTTCAAAAATCTTCTGATTCAGCACTATTTATCACAGAGGAAATGGAGAATTAGAGTCCCTTTCCTCTCACCTCAGTTGCAGGGCAGTAAAGCCCTTCCCAGAATGGTGCCACCTTATCCCTGTCTGATGAATTGCTGCTGGAAATCAGAGCTGTACTTCAGCAACAGTGGAGAGCCCCTGTTGCCAGTGATATATAGATGAATCTACAGTTCTGTGCCACCCTGTTAAACTTTCCTCCTGTAGGAAAGCTATATTCATAAAGAAGAAGGTGATCAAATACAGGCTATTATATTTTGTTAAGCAGACAGTATAGAACAAAGAATACAAAATAAGAAAGTATTAGCAAAACTTATAAGAAAGTACTGCAAATTTAAGGGGGGGGAAGACTGTTTCAATTTATTTTTTCCCCAATTATTCTAGCTGTATAAATATATATTTTTTTATGTATATGTCTCTGCACTCTCTAAAATAACATTGAAAGAAGTCAATTTCAAAACAGTAGCAAAAGTGTTAGAAAAACTGGGCTGGCCTGCTATTCCTTTTTATTCCCTCCTTTAAAACCTGTTCAGCGCTTCTCCAGATTATATACGGCACAGATCTGTCCTTTGTTTGTATTAAATCCCACCCCAAAAAATGGTGTGGTCTCTTCTTTCCACTGGAAGCAGTACCTCACTTTACTTGTGTCACCTTCACATTGCATTTAAACTTTATGCAGGTACTTTCAAAGTAGGGAGAATTTTTAATACATAATCCCAGAACAACTGGCAGCAAATGACTCATTTTATGCCAGTACTCCATCTTCTGCAACTTCACACTCATTATCACCTAGGCATTAGCTTCTCAGAAAAGAAATCCCTGAAGATTTCTACCACATCCTACCATCAGCAGTGTTGCTCCAAGGGCCAAACAGAAAACCATGGGTCCAGTGAGGTCCGTCTCATTCATAATGCTGCCATCTGCAGGCTTCATTGGATTGAGAACTGTTAATGTTTTTTGCCATATATGCTCAAAATTGATCCCAAGTTCTGCAACAAGAAATTTCAGGATTTTGTTAATTGCTCACAAGAAAACAACGCTTTTACAAAAACTCATTAGATAACACAAAACTACAAACAAATACTTCAATGAAGATAATATAGTAGGATGACATATTCTGTAATAGGAACATAATGTCCCTGCTATACACCCAGTATATTTGAGAGTCAGCTTTGATTCTAAATTGGAATATTAATTTATTAAATCCAACTTTAGGCAGTGAACCACAAAATGCCCTCAGCACTTCTGAGTTAATATTTGGTTTTCCTATATTTAAAATACATGTATTTAATGCCACACTAACTTAGATGTTGAAAAATATGTTAATTAACAGTATCTGAAGAATTTAAGATACTCTAGAACACTGAGGACAAAAATATCTGCTTTAATTGTGGCAAATCTGACAAGAAATGCATCTTAAGTCTGAACTGCCAAAAGCACTTAAAAATTACATTTGTCCCTTCAAGGCAAGTTAATACTACTTTGTACAGTGCTTTATAAGCTTGGGGGTTTGTGGGGGGTGGTAGTGTTTGCATTTGAAAAGTAATTAGTGAGACCCCTGGAAAGAGAACAAAATCCTTTCCCATTAAAGTTGATAGGAATTCTGCCATTAACTTTGCTAGGGCAAAGCTTTAGCTTGTTTATAACTTCTGGAGAAACACTTAAGCTTGCATGAGTAATCAGCTACCCTGAGATTCTCTGGTAAGGGCAAAGATAGGTTCAGATTTGCTGCCAGAGTGACTGAGACTGACAATGTCTTAGATCTGCTTGGAAAGCCAAGTCTTTACCTTGTTCCACCTCTCAATCATCTTGAGCTCAGCCAAAAAATTGTATCTATAAAGCTATTCTGCACTAAAATGTGTGCTTTTGGACAGATTTATGTGGTACACAGATAGGAATATCTCTGAAGCTTTGCGGATCACAAGCAGTCGTATTACAACATCCTTTTCCCAGGATGAACTGCATGGGGCCTTAAACGGCTGGAGGTCTTAGAGGTAGAGATCTAGCAGTTATCTATATCAAACAGAGTGATCTGGCTGGCCTTAAGGCAGTAGTAGTCCCTTTTAAGTAATAAAAACTCCAGTTGCCTTCCAGTATGCCAAACTAGCAGGCTGAATATGCTCTTTTTACATTCTGCTGAAATAATTACAGACAAATTCTCCATTTTTTTTACTAACGTAGCACAAGTATTTTGCAAGCGAGAAAATCTGCCACTAGCATTAGAATGGTCAATCATCACAATGAATGACATTGCTCATACGGTTAAATGATCCACTAATTGAAACTGAAAGCAACTTTCTCAATTCCTTTCCCACTGAAACAAGCAACTTAGCATCTGCAAACTACTAAATTTATTACTAGATATGAAAAAAAAAGATGATTACCCATCTTCATTAATTATAGATTTTCCAAAATGCATGCAAGATCAACACAGAGGGGGAAAAAATTTTGGAAACGTGAATGCAAAACCTATTATTATGCTGCCATCTGGTGGTGGCACAGTGTATCTGCTCTCCCCCATAAGACTGGCTCGGACCCACGGCGAATTCCAAGGAGAAAATGCCGGGTTTGGGGGCCAGGAGCTGCCGGCTGGAGCTCACAATAGCGAGGCTCGGCAGCTTTGCTGCAGTTCCTCTAGTGAGTTCCACTAGCTGGCAAAGAAAGATTAGAGGCACCCCCAGGAATCACGCACGCCTTCTGTGGGATTATCTTTACCTTCTAGCAAAGGAGGTTCCTCGTCAAGTCCGTCAGCATAACCAAACTGAGAAAGAGCGTCGGGACTGTAGGCTGGCTGCAGAATCTGACCCGTGTAGCTCTGAGGGGACAGAAGCATGTCTGATGGGACAAAAGCTCCAGCTGGAGGCTGCTTTTCTGTCTGGCTCCTAGGACAAGAAGCAAAGCACAGCAAAAGCTCATGACTACAATGAGGAACATCTTAGAGCCACTCACAGCGTACCACCTACTTTTCACCTACTCTCGGTTTGGGGAAACGGGCAATTTTGTGGGTACAATCCTCGCTGTGGAGGGTTGTTCGTCACGAGTGCTGAGCTGCTGACCGTGCCTTCGCTGTCCTTCGCCGCAGCTCCCTCTGCACCCGGGCAGAGCTGGGTGCCAGCCCCTGCAGCCCGGCGCACCCACGTCCATGCCCCCCCAGCACAGACACCGGCACAGTGCAGAAACCCAGGCTGGGTGAGGGGAGAGGCAGTTCAGGAGCTGTCAGGGCACCCACTGATTCAGGCGCTCCTGACTTTTTCGCCCAGCAGCCTGGTGACATTCCTCAGATACGTCCTACTGCCAATGAAAGAACTACATATTTAGATTTTTTCCTTGAATCTGAGAAGGATCCTAAAGAATTTCTTGCAATATGCCCCCTAAATTTCACATAAATGACATGAAGCTCAGTCGCTCCTATTAGGCAAACAACCTGTAACACCTATAATAAAACTAACTAATAAAAGTGGCATGAAATCAAATCCTTTAAAAATAAAAGTTCAGTTATAAGCATTCTATCTTTCAGAAAGTCTAGATGATGTCTTGAACCTCTTTCCTGCTCCCGCAAGCCCCAAAGCCAGCCCTGGAGCCATCGTGTGCTGAAGAGGGAAGCTGGAACAACACCCGTACTTACTTTCTGCTTTCACACGGGTTTTTGTCTGAGCCATAGCTGTTGCAACCTTCTTCCTGGTCGTCTATGGTATAATTAGACTGGTAAAAGTCGAAGTGAAACTGCTCAAAATTCGACATTCTGGTTGGAAAAATGATTGCAAATATCAATAAATAGCCTTTGCAACAAGCCAAAATCTATGTTTTAAACTGTCCTAAACTTTAATTGAAATAGCAAACTATAAAGCCACGAACTCAAAAGAAACTTTCTGTAGAAGGTCATGATAATTTGGAAGTGAAAAAAAGAGACCAATTACTTTCTTTAGCTGTAACATGAGGACTTAATCTGCTCTTACTGTAAATTACACTAAATTAATTTACAAGTGGCATATGAAACTTCCTTTCTTGTTACTGTTACCAAAAATAATTTAATTTTGAAAGAAGATATATAGATATATAAAGTAAACTATTGTTTTAAACAGTTAATGTTCCTATTTTCAAAAAAAAAATTGTGACCATATCTCAGTGCTTAGAAATTAAGGTTTTAGGAAGTATTTTGGATTTCAAAAACAATTATTTGTTTTTATTTTACAGCTATTAATGTTTTGCAATGTTTATTATACAGCTATTTATGTTTTGCAATATTATATATGACTCTTATAGAACAATAGAAAAACCAGATTTGTTCACAAAATGTGTGATTTCTGTTCAAGGACACAGCTACAGCTGGCACATCAGTAGTACCAGAGAAACATTCTCACTGGCTAGCAACATGACTGGTAAAAGACAGCATACTGGATGATTGAATTGGATTGATGATTGGATGATTTCTTGGTGAAAGAAAACGTGTTAAAGTATGTCTTTCCTTCCTAGTGCACGTGTTTCACCACTTGTCTAGCACGTAAGGTAGTTAAACCCTTAAAACCCACAGAGAAGTTATGTAACCTGGCTGATAACCATGTCCATATCCAATTTACTTAGATTTTCAAGTGAGATACTAATCTCTCCTAACATTTCCCTTTTTTTTCACTTTTGTCCTCATTGCCAACTTTCCAAATGCCATTGGCAAAATATGCTTTGGACCTCGCAGTAATTCTCAGAGTTATCTCAATATTTATCAAGCACATTGCTTATGGGAAAGATCTTTGCAAATCTCTTTGTAAGATAAAAGTGATAAAGATTAGTATTTCATCAGGGACCTTGAAATGCTGCATATTAGAGTTCCTGATTTTTTCCCGTTATCAGACTAATCTTTGGAGACCTATATCCTTATTTTACCTAGAGTTCAAAGTAGAAATTATTCTTATATTATTTTCTTAACTGCTGATCAATTGTGCAGGTTTTCCAAATTTAGAAGAAAAATAATTTTTACATTTTAAATATTAATTAATATAAATTAATTACACTAAGCGATTTACTGTGGCTTTTTTTGGAATTGCACACCACTTAATCATTCATTCAATGAAGATTTCACATGGTGTATGTTTTAAGAAACTTTAGTTGGTAGCTCTACCTCAATAGTTCAATTCCAGTAAGTATTTAATGTCCTTTGTTGTCACTATACAGAAATAAATAATTGCTTAACCAGGTATGGTTAAGCAGATATTCTAACTCTGTATGATAGAGTTCAGAAGAGATAAATTTATTTTCCAAAAGAATTTGGAGTTAAGGTTACTTACTTTTTAAGATATTTGATGACAACTTCAGTCTGTTGAACTTACATGTTGGAGAAGACCTAAAATATCCTCTTGCTTCAACAGGGATGAGCTTAGTGCTATTTATAAGATTCTAAATTTGATATTTGAACAGATGCACATGAAGGAGAAAAAACCTCACAACCTGTCAATATCAGGGCTAGCATTTAACAAGAGCTAACAATGGGCAGAGAAGGGTGCCCTTTACTTTGAGGAAAAATGAACCAATATTGTTCCATATATTTCAACTTGATAATCTAGATTCCTTCATAAGCAGATATTTATGAAGATCTTGGTGGAGCCCTCATTAGCTGAGCTGTTAGACATTAAAAAGTTTTAACAATGTGTAACAATACGTGTTAAATTAGTGGGGTGAATACACTTACGTGAGGGTGTGTTTCCAGCACACAGAGCCCTAGAACTGCTGTGGGATGCTCCCTGGGAACACGGTGGCAGAGCGAGGGAGGGAGGCTGAACGCACTGCTGGGCCAGTTTCCCAACAAGCATTTGGGCTGTTAAAGTTAAGGAATTAAATGATATCAATTATCAGGTAATAAACCTATGCCTCAGGTGCATATTCAATCCTGTGATGTTGAAGGCCAAATAATTCTATTTCATTAGCAGAATAATGATGCACTGTTAGCGCATGACCTACAATGCTGTGGAAGAGCTATAATATAGGCGCATTTTAAAATAACTTAAAATGAAGTTTACCAAGTTCTTGCTCAGTAAGTGTGTTCAAGAAAGAGTCCAGAAGCAAAGAACGGTGAGAAGCAAAAAAGTGTAACATTTGATTCTGCAAAGTACGGGTAATCTAACTATGGTATTTATCATAGCTATTGTAAAGTCTCCCTCACATCCTGTTATATCTAGAGTAGCAGTTCATGAAGCTACATTCACCAAGGTGAATTTTCATTTTCAACTCTTAGCAAACTGCTGATCTCTGTGATGTCTAATTATCTCAGTTTAGATAATACTGTTTCATCTTGTTTATACCAAATCAGTGAGGGGAGTGACACAGGATTTACTTCTGTCTCTCAGGAAGGTAAGTAAAAAATTTCTTTTTAGGAACAGAAAGATCCTGATTTGCTAGGGTTTTGCCTGTTTATTTAAATCATAAAAGTGATTTGATTGTTTTTGCTACTTTTTGTTAGCAAAAATTTTATATACACATATATATATAAAATCACTGCATACAAATATATATACATCTTTACAAAAACTGGGAAAAACTATCAAACAAAACACTTCAGAGAGGAATTTAAATATTAAAAAAAGCAATGAAGAGTAGTGGAACATGGTCGAATAATACTTTAATAGCCATTTAATATATCACAGTTAGACAAGAAAGCCACCTGTAAATTTAAAAAAAGAGAGAAAAAATGGAACTTAAAATTGAGCCATATATTTTTTCTCCTTATATAAAATTATTGTATACCTTTTGATACATATTATACATAAATTATATGTATATATTACATTAATATACCCTTGTGTATATACACATATAAATGGACTCATAAATAAAAAAATGGAAAATAATACTAGTTGGAAATGAGAAGTAGATGATAAAAAAAATAAAGAAGGTAATTTTAAGTAGTTGATAGGAAAGTGACTGATAGAAATAAGGATTGCCCAATTGCATTAAAAGCAGACAAAATCATACTACTACTGCCATGTTCCTATCAGATGTAAAAATAAAAGTATCAATAAAACAAAAAGACAGATGCATTTAATTAGAAATGCTAAAATCACCATTTTGAAATTCTGCATCTAAAAGTTTTAGAAGAAATGGTTAAAAACTCTCTATGTTGTTGAGTAACAAAACAACAGGAAAGTTTGGGAAGATCAAAACGAAGTAAATATGCTATCTTGTAAAAAGTTCAATAAGATGCCTTGAGTAATTATTGGCCTGTCCCCATGAGATTGATCCTTACAAATTATGGGCTCAGATAATAACTAACTGCATTGATGAATCCAATCAACATGGGCTTTTTTAAACTAGCTCATTTCAAACTAATTTATTTCCTAACAAGATCTGTAGTTGGGAAAGGTAACCACCGATGACCTGTATTTACACAAGGCCTTTTACTTTATTTTGGTTCAATAAATATATAACCATCACTGCTTAATGTGACAACCGTTGCACTGATTAAATAAGTGCTATCTGGTGCATCTGGAATGTAATTGTGAAAGAGGGGAGGATTTCCATCGATGCCTTACAGGACAGAAGCTTTGCAAAGCTCATCTGGCAGACACTACAGGTACGTTACAGGTACCTGATGTTCAGTCCATCACTGAGGGACCACCTAGACAAGGCTGTCACAGATACACTAACATAAAGGAAAAAGAAATTACTGCACTTGAAGGCTTTAGAACAGAGTTTGAATATAACCTTACTTTCTTTGAATGGCAGGTACAGAGCATGCTAATAATATACAGGGAAGATCGTTTGGATGAGGTCTAATCCTCAGAGATGAAAATGAGAATTGAAGCTGGTGAATACAAAAAAGATGAAGAGACATAATGAAAAATGTAAGAATTTCTACAGGAAATTCAAACTTTTTCTTAAAGTTAACTTCTAGGCTTTTGTTTACTTACTTTTTTCCATCTTTCCTGAAAAGGAAAATAGATGTGGGGAAAAGTGAAATGTCATCAATTTTCAAAAGCTTATATTTTCATTTTCAGGTTTTTTTTTTTATTAAATGGGATGATACTTAAACTTTTTTAAACTTTCAGGTGAGCATTTTTTTGAAAAAACAATACCACTAAATGAGATTACATGAGAAAAGATAGAAAAGACTATAGAACTCAAGCTTTAGATTCAGCTATGTAACCCTACATTTATTACTCAAGCTGATGAGTATGGCAAATCCATTATAATAATTAGTCAATTATTCTATAGTTTTTTGAAATGTAAAAATTGATCACATTAAGGATTAATTCAGCAAGCTTTAAGCTTAATTACCTACATTTACAGGCCCCATTAATAATTTTGTAAGTGGACATTATTAAAATGTGCTCCTAAAGAAGAGAGGAAAAATTAATTGCAAAGAAATACACCATTTACTATGAAATAGTAGGGGTTTTTACCAAATTAATTACTTGCATCACATAAAGTGGCTGCTAAATGAATTTTATGTCTCAGACACATCTATTGTAAGACCTGAATTCTCTCCTGTAACTGGTCTTCAGAGGGTGGGTGAGTAAGATGCAAGTAAAAATGAAAAAAGAGTGAAATTTGAAGCTTATTAGTGTTTTCTTTTTTATGGTGAACGAGTTTGTTAGACTTGAACAAACAAGTGAGAAGTTATGGCTTCCTGCATGAACTGTACTTATCAATACTCTTTAGAAGTCAAACACACAATTCTGCAGCTAGACATTTTTAGGAAAAGACAGTAAAACAGAGACCATCATTACATCACTGCACGTGTCTGTGATTCACTGACAAGTCAAATATTGTGAGCAGTTCTAGCTCTGCTCCCTCAGAAAGTATTTAGGAGGATGGTGACAGGCTGAGAGAAGAGCAGGGGAGGTGTGCGTGGAACAGGCTCCGTGTAACAACCACCAGGTCAGGTCCTCAGGCTGGAGAAGCAATGATCAGTAGGGGTTTATGAAACTAAGTCACAGGGACTGGTGGGTAGGGAAAAACTGTTGCCTCTTTCTTCCATGAGAGCGACAAAACTCACAAGGTGTTCACAATTAGGAAAAAAAAGGTTTATGTGTGACAGACTGGTGGAACTCCACGTCAAACGAAGCTATGCATGTTAAATGTTTATATGGATCTGGAATAAGTCCATGAAAGTTAAAACAATCAAGAATTACTAAATGCATAGGAACAGTATACAGTTCAAGAAGCCCATAAACTACAATTAGTGGAAGACTAGAAAAATATTCATGGGAAGGAGTCATGACCGTCCTCGTATGTTCAATCATCATCATTGCTAAACAGAGAGTTCCTGTTTTTACTTACATGACCACTCAAATAATTTATGTTTGTGAAGGAGGAAAGCAACACAAAAGACTATAGATTCAAACCTAAGAAAAGGGAAGAAACTCACTGCACAAGACCAAAACATCCTTAACCCTACATGGGTTGGACTTGTTTACTTTCAACAGTCAGCAAAACACTGCTTTGTATGACTTCAGCAATACCTTTCCTGCCACTCAGCTTTTACTTCTGATTGGAGTTCTTGTTCTCCTGCCTCTGCTGTCAATTATCTGACTTTCCGCTTCTGATTCATAACCTATATCTTCCCTATCCAGACTTATTTCCTAGTAGTTGCCTGTTTCCATGAAACATGTAAGTTCAACATTTGTAGAAACTTAATTAGCATTAACAGTTCTGCTTCTCTGTTCAACATATTCAGAATTACCCAACAAATTCAAAATTGTTGTGGAGAATGCCAAAACAGGTAGATAAGGAGCATGTTGCAGCAGTATTTTGCATTTAAGAAATAAAGGTTTGTATGTAATAGAAAATATAACAACAAATAAATCTTAATTTATTTATTTTTATTTTTTTGTTTTCCTGTATCATTTTTGTTTTCTTGTATCCTTTTTGTTGTGTCACACTAGTGCAGTTTCCTTCAAATCTTCCTTTTCTTGTGGAGAACCAAAATATAGAGGCATATAAAGTACCGTATATATTTACACTCCAAGAGACCTCAATTTGAAAAAAATTACAATTAAGGATGAAAAATAGAAAACTTGTTTCTTGAAGTACACTTGTTTGAAGTGTAGGTATCTAATTACATTGGCTTATCCTTGCATTAAATAAATTTTCAGGAATACTGAACCACTAGTCAATGTATAGAAAATGCTATTTTTTT